>PVKS010029887.1:0-24933 GCA_004027875.1 Aplodontia rufa | reverse complement strand
GCCCCCGCTGTGCCCAGGAAGCTCAGATCTACCTGGTTTCTGTGAATTTGCCTATTTTTTTCCCCTTAATTTAAAGATAGAGCCAGAGAAAGAGAGCTAAAGAGAGAATCAATTTTATTTATTTTTTTCATCAGGTTTTAGTTTCTCATATGTGGTGGTAGGTTCTAACCTGGGTCCTTGAGCATGCCACGCAAGCACTCACTCTACCAATGAGCCACCGCTCCAGCCCCAGCTTGCCTTTCCTGGGGGTGGAGTGCTAGTTTAGTGGTTATGGTGCTTGGCTCGCATGCGCAAGGACACAGGTTCGAACCCCAGAACCCCAACACCACCAACAAAGAAGCAATGAAAGCCCAATGATTCTCTCTTTCTCTCACACAGTATCCCTCTGTCTCTTTAAAAAATAAAAAGAAAGGGGCTGGAGCAGTGGCTCAGTGGTTATGGTGCTTGCCTGGCATGCACGAGAATGTGAGTTCAAACCCCAGCACCATGTACACTATGAGTGTCTGAGGAATGAAAGTCGCATGAAAAACAAAATAAAAATTGCTTCTTTTTCTCTCTCACTGTCCCCTCTTTCTGTCTTTTTTTTTTTTTTCAGGGCTGAGGACCAAACTTGGGGCCTGGCGCATGGTAGGCAAGCGCTCTGCCACTGAGCTAAATCCCCAACCTCCCCCTCTTTCTTTAAAAAAAAGAAAAACTTTTCTGGCCACCTCTCTCAAGCAGAATCATACACTGCCTATCATTTTGCGTCTGGTTTTTACTTGGCCTGTATTTAGGGTTTTTAAATGTTGTAGAATATGTCAAAATCCCATTCTTTTGTAAGGCTTAATAACATTCATGCATATATATGACATTTTGTCTTTCTGTTCATCTATTTGTTACCGGAGACCTGGGCCAGAGGCCTGACTCTGGGAGATTCAGGAAACCAGGTCTGGCCACTCACTCCAAAAACCCAACAGAAAATGTCATGGTGAAAGCAGGAAGGAACTTCATTCCACACTGCTGTGCTGAGAAGGCAGAGTGGGATCCAGCACCCCAGCCTGTGCTCAGGCTGCTGCGGGAGCTGCGGCAGGGCTATTTATTTTTTTGCAGGGTGAGGGATTGAAGCCAGGGGTGCTCTCCCTCTGAGATACATCACCAGCCCTTTCCATGTTTATTTTGAGACAGGGCCTCCGTAAATTGCCCAATCTGGCCTTGAACTTGCCAGTCTCCTAACTCAGCCTCCTGAATCGCTGGGATTACAGGTGTGTGCCACCTCTGCTGCTGAGCCCTGCTCTGTCATTCTTTCCATTCAGGTTCGACCAGGTGGCTCCGGAGAAGTGCATATCACTTGAGGGCGCAATTTCTTTTCTTTTCTTTTCTTTTTTTTTTTTTTTTTTCTTTTTTAAGAGAGAACGACAGTGTGAGAGAGAGAGACAGAGAATAAATTTTTATTGAGGTTTTCCACATGGCTTTCGTTGCTCTGATACTTAGTTGTGTACGTGGGTCCTGGGGTTTGAACCTGTGTACTCACCTGAGTACTCGCGCATTCCAGGCAAGCGCCGTAACCTCAGGGTGTTTATCTGTCAGGCCTGTGATCCCAGAGAGAGAAGCAATCCAGTTTCCAAGAGGTGAAGTTCCTGCTTGGTGGGGGGGCACTCCATGTCCGGTGGTGGCCTGGAGGCCTCCTCCAGGTGGGGCAGGGACCAGAGACTTCCAGGCGCCTCTGCAGGGCTCCGGAACAGGATGTAAAAGCTGAGAGCCCAAGGTCCCTGCAGATCTCTTGGTCTTGAAAGGATATGAGCTAGGTTAGATAAATTTGGGGCTAATAAACCTTGTGTTGCTGATTTTTAGATGAACACTCCTTAAATGATTACCGTGCCTAAGCACAGACCTGAGTAGGAGTAGGAAGTTTCAGGTAATGAGGGCGACAGATACAAGATGAAGGCAGAGATGCCAAGCCTTATCCTTCCCCACTGGACAGCTGCAGGCCTAAACAGACAGTTCCTGGTTCCTGCTTTTAGCAAGAGCAGCTTCTCTAAATCTCCACTCTGCATCCATAGACACACGGGTAATTTCCACCTTTCGGCTAATGACGGTAATTCTGCTATAAAGACGGAAGTACAAATACTTCCTCAGGACCCTGATTTAAATTCCTTTTATTTTTTTATTTATTTTTTACCTAGGGATGCTGAACCACTGAGCCATATCCCCAGTCCTTTTCAGTTTTTTATTTTGAGACAGGGTTTTACTGAGTTGCTTAGGGCCTCCCTAAGTTGCTGAGGCTGGCTTTGAACTTGCAGTCCTCCTGCCTCAGCCTCCCAAACAGCTGGGATTAAAAGCTTGAGCTATCATGCCTGATCCCTGATTTCAGTTCTTTCGGTTTTACACCCAGATGAGGAATGGCAATTCCAGTTTAACTTTTTGAGGAACTACCAACCAGAAGGTGACCTTTAAGACTAGTGCCTCAGACCAAGGGCCTTTTTCATCACGTGCATGAGGATATTTTAGCTCAAAACTGGAAGCACACTTTGAGACCTTGAGAATACTTGGACACAGAATGGAAACATCCTTAGTGAGGCCCAGTCTCAAAATACAAACTATGAAGAACTGCCAAGTAGCTCAGGGGTAGAGCACCCATGGGTTCAATCTCCAGTACCTAAAAAAAATACAAATAAAAATAAATTAATTAATTTAAAATGGAGACACCCAAGACCTCAAGGAGATTAACATTTGGTATTGAAAAGGAATCTGCTCCTCCCAATGCTTTTTCCTAGCCCCCAGGTTAAACAGTGATTTCTACTTTTAAAACATTCTTTGCTTCCATAGAATGGAATTGTAGCCTCCAGCAGAAGCCTAAAGCACTGGGGCAGTGAAGAGATTAGGGTGTGTGCGGCTATCCCTGGAAGGTTCTATGCAATAAAGAGGATCTCAGCAAGAAGTCCCTGCAGGAAGCAGAGCAAGCCTTTAGCAGAGGTCGCAGTGGGAGGGGGCGCCTTGGGTGGGGCAAGGAAGAAGGACTCTTAAAGTCCAGTGACTTGCAAATGAGGGCCAAGCCTTTGTCCAGGAAATGGCCCTGGGGATCCCAGGGCTGTTAATCTCCACTGGAATGCCTTTCACTTGGGAACGGAAGGTCTTGCCCTGTTCTCCCTCCTACCCAGCCTGCTCCCCAGCCTCAGCCAGACTGAGGAGATCTATCCTCCAGATGCTCCTGGCTGTCGCCTGCATGCGGAAAAGGGAAACTAAAGGAATTTGTGCAGAGAGACTTAAAGGGGGTCTCCACCTTTGAGGGGGCTCCAGCTTCTGGAGGAGACTTTTTCTTGCTGTAGAACTGGGATTCAAACCTATGGGACGTTCACAGTGAGCCACATCCCCAGCCCTTATTTAAATGTTGAGACGGGGCTCGGTGGTTACCCATCATGCACAATACATGGGTTCAAACCCCAGCATCCCGCACACAACTAAGTGTCAGAACAACAAAAGCCATGGGAAAAAACTAAATAAAAACTGATTCTCTCTGTCTAACTCTCTCTCACTATCCTCCTCTCTTTAAAAAAAATAAAATAAATGTTGAGACAGAGTCCGGCTGCAATGTCCAGGCTGGCCTCAACTTGTCATCGGCTTCAGCCTCCCTCGTAGCTGAGAATATAAGGGTGTGCTACCATGCTGAGCTTGGAGGTGACTTAACAGTGTGAATTGAAAAAATAAATAGGGGCTGGGCATGATGGCCCAGGCTTGTAAACCCAGGGACTTGCAGACCGAGGCGGAAGGATTACAAATTTGAGGCCAGCCTCAGCAATCTAGAGAGAATTTGTCTCAAAATAAAAAAGTAAAAAGGACTGGAATTGTGGCTCCGTGGTGATGTGTCCCCACGTACCGAAAAAATGGAGAGCAAAAAGAAAAAACCGAGCAATATAGTCAGGCATGATGGTGCAGGCCTGAAGAGTCTCCAAAGGATGAGACAGAGGATGGAGTTTGAGGCCTGCCTTAAGAATTTAGCCAGAGCCAGAATGGAGGGCCACCCACAAGCCTGGGGAGCAAAAGTAAAGGAGTGAACATCTAAGGTCAATAGCAGCATCGATGTGGGGACTGGAGCAGTGGCTCAGTGGTAACGCACTTGCCTGGCATACTCAAGGGCACGGGTTCGAACCCAGCACCACATACACAGCTAAGAGTTGGAGCAGCAAGGACCAGATGAAAAACTAAATAAAATTGATTTTCTCTCTCTCTCTCTCACTGTCCCTCTCCCTCTTAAAAAAAAAAAAAAATTGCAGCCAGGAGTTCAAAGTCATGGCCAGTGAACACAGTCCCAGGCCCTGCACCCGAGGCTGGAATGGAGAGAGCCCCGTGGAGAACGAGGACATTGGAGCAGTCGGGAATGTGGACACGGCCTTGTTCAGTTCTAATGTGTGTAACATAAGATGTGAGCAGTGGGGAGAACTGGATGAGGGGCACAGGGAAATCTCCAACCTTTCTGTGAATCTAAAATTATTCCTGGTCAGAAACTTCAAGTGGTGGCGAAGCCTCAGGAAGGAAGCCATCCAAACAGAAGCTCCTCAACCCAAGCCAAATGCTCAGAAACCCAACAGGCACCACTGCCTCCGGCTTTTTGTTGCTTAAGTTTCTCTTCTTTTTCTTTTCTTTCTTTCTTTCTTTCTTTTTTTTTTTTTTTCCATTTTGGTACTGGAGAATGAACCCAGAGATGCTTCAGCCCTGAGCTACCTCTCCAGCCCTTTTATTTATTTTTTATTTTTTTTAAAGAGAGAGGGACAGTGACAGAGACAGAGAAAGAGAGAAACAACTTTATTTTTAGATTTTCACATGGCCTTAGTTGCTCCAACACTCAGTTGTGTACGTGGTGCTGTGGTTTGAACCCGGGTCCTCGTGCTTGCCAGGCAAGCGCCGAAACCGCTGAGCCACCGCTCCAGCCCAGCCCTTTTATTTTTTATTTTGAGTCAGGATCTCACTAAGTTGGCCAGGCTGGCCTCAAACTTGTAATCCTCATGCCTCAGCCTCCCAAGTTGCTGGGATTTCAGGCATCTGCCACTGTGCCTGGCATTCATTCATTCATTCATTCATTTATGAAAGGAGGGCTGGAGTGAGCCGTGGCTCAGTGGTTACAGCGCTTGCCTAACTTGTGCAAGGACATGGGTTCAAATCCCAGCACCACATACGCAACAGTGTCAGAGCAATGAAAGCAAGCCACATGAAAAACTAAATAAAATTGATTCTTTCTCTCTGTCTCACTGTCCCTCTCTCAAAAAAAAAAAAAAAAAAAGAGAGAGAGAGAGGGAGGGAGACAGTGAGAGAGAGAAAAAGAATTTTTTATTTTTTAATCTGGCCTTTGTTTCTCTGACATTGTGTACATGGTGCTGGGGTTCGAACTAGGATCCTCACAAATGCCAGGCAAGTGCTCTCTCTCTCTGAGCCAACCCTCCAGCAAAGAGGCTGAAAAAGTGGAAAACAAAGACCTCCACTACAGTTTGCTTTGACAAAAAAGAAGAGAAACAGTTTGCTTTGAAATCTAGCTCTTGGCTGGGCATGGTAGTGCACGCAGGTCAGGCCCAGCGGCTGAGGAGGTTGAGGGAAGAGGATCATAAGTTTGAGGCCAGCCTCAGCAACAGTGAGACCCTGCCTCAAAACAAAAAGTGAGGACTGAGGAGGTAGCTCAGTGGTAATGCGCCCCTGGGTCATTTCCAGTACCAAAAAAAAAAAAAAAAAAAAAAAAAAACAACCAAAAAACCCTCTAGCCCTTAGATGGTGAGACTCAAGTCCTGTTTGAGTATATAAAAAGCAGCTTTCTGGACTGACCGGTTTCCTAGAAACAGTAGAACTGAAAATGACCTTTATTTTCGCCCTTATCACCTTGTACCTCTTGGGGAGCTCAGTGTCTCCGGGGTGTGGAGAGGGGGCCTGAGGGTAGCCCTGTGGAGTGGAATGAGGCGAGGAGATGGGAGATAGACCAGGCCTGGAATTTCACCTTCCTGGATGCTCCTCTCCCACTCAGGGCGTTTCTTTTGCATCTTGAACCAGGATTCCCAAAGATGAATTCTGTGAAGGAGCACAGTGGCACACACCGATAATCAGCGTGTCCAGAGATTGTCGCGCAAGGATGCCAACTTGGAAGCCAGGCTTGGACAATGTAGCGAGACATTGTCTCAAAAAATAAAAATAAAAAAGGACTGGGGATATAGCTCAGTGGTAATGCACCCGGAATTCATTCCCCAGTACAAAACAAACTTAAAAAACAGGCTTGCTCCAAACACTGCACCACTGAGCCACACCCCCACCTCTTTTTTTTTATTGTTATATTTTTTAATAGCAAAGCTAGACAAAAAAAAAATAAATAGAAATAAAATGGTGAGTTTCATGTGTTAAATCAGGAAAAACAAACAAACAAAAAAATGGCAAAGCTAGGAGCAGGAGGTATAACTCAAGAGTGGTTTCCTCATATGAGGGAGGCCTTGGTTTTGGTCCTCAGCACCGCATGAATAACAAACATTGTCCGCTTAGTCATTGAAGGTATTTAGGAAAGTCAAAAGTCAACACAGCCCTCCCAGGTCTCCAGGAGCACTGCCTCCCTCACACCCATGCACACAGCCCGTCAGGAAGTTCTTGTATGTTCAACTCCCAGCTCCCTTCAATAAAATTAGGTACTGTTTGCATATAACCCTACACACATCCTCAAATGTACTTTAAAAAAAAAAAGGGGGAGAGGGACAGGGAGAAAGAGAATGTATTTTATGTAGTTTTTCATTTGGTTTTCATTGCTCTGAGACTTAGTTGTGTACATGGTGATGGGGTTGAAATTCGCATTTCTTTCTCTCTCTCTCTTTTTTTTTTAGTACTGAGGATTGATCCCAGAGGTGCTTTGCCACTGAGCTATGTCACCAGTCCATTTTTAATATCATTATTATTATTATCACCCTCATTATTTTCTGTTTTAGATACCAAGGATTGAACCCAGGGGCGCTTAACCACTAAGCCACATCCCAGTCTATTTTATTTTTTATTTTGAGACAGTCTTGCTAACCTGCTTAAGGACCTCTCCAAGTTGCTGAGGCTGGCTTTGAATTTGCAGTCCTGCCTCAGCCTCCTGACCTCCTGGGATTGCAGGCGTGTGCCGCAGCACCCATCTTATTTTTTATTTTTGGTACTGGGGGTGTTGAACCCAGGGACCCTTAACAACTGAGTCACATCCTCAGACTGTTCTTATCTTTTTATTTTGTGAAAGGGTGTTACTAAACTGCTCAGGCTGGTCTTGAACTTGAGATCTTTTGTTTCTGAGCTTCTTCAGTTGCTGGAATTATAAGCATGGGCCATTCCTGGGCAGCGGCTGGCATTTCAAGGTGTTCTGCGTCCTTTTCCTAGGTCCTTAGCTAACTCCCTTATACATATGCATTATTTCCTAGGCCAATGGTGCCTGATTCATGGCGTACAGAGAAACACCAAGTGAAACCCAGGTGGGAGGCACATGGAGCTGTTTCCCTCTTGCCTGCTTGCGGCCCTGCCCCGTGTCTGCGGACTGTGAACAGGAGAGCCTTCACGGTCTGCCTCACCCGCGCACCCCAGTCCTTGCCCGCTCCTGCAGTCTCCTCCAACCTAGAAGAGAGCACTGTGCTGAGGGCCGGGAGAGCACCGCCTTCCTTTAGTTTTCTGTTTTCAAGGCTGTCTTCAGCATCCCTAAATTATGGTCTCCACAAAGTAGAAAAGGACAGTGGGGAGGGTTAGTTAGGGGCGGGTAATTGTGGCGGGGATAGTTGGGTGCAGTTGTGCACATGGACAACTCAGAAGGATCAAAAGTTCAAGGCCAGTCTCAGCAACATAGTGAGGCCCCATCTCAGAATAAAAAGTAAAAATGTGGGGCTGGAGCAGTGGCTCAGTGGTAACAGCGCTTGCCTGGCATGCAGGAGTACACAGGTTCAAACCCCAGCACCATGTGCACAATGAAGTGTCCGAGCAGTGAAAGTCCATGAAAAACTACATAAAACTGATTCTGTCTTTCTCTCTCTCACTGTCCCTCTCTTTGAAAAACAAAAAATGTGTTGGGGTTGTGGATCAGTGGTTAAGTACATGGGGTTCAATTCCAGGTACCAAAAAAAAAAAAAAAAAGATTTTTGCTTTACAAATTAATAAAAAATGAAAAGGGTTGGGGGTGTAACTCAGTGGTACAGCATCCCTGGGTTCAATCCCCAGTCCCCACCCCACCTCACCCCCCCAAAGAAAAGATAAGAAAAGAAAGAAATTTTTCCTAGAAATCCTAGAAATCACTGGAAAATCCAATTCAGGGACAGACTGGCTGGAAGGCAGAGATGGGTGTGTCCAGACTTAAATCCTTTCTTGAATGGGCCATGGGTGTATAAAAGAAGGCTCTCTCAAGTCCCAGGTCCTTTCCCTTGCCTGAGGTTGGAGTGCTACCCTGAGCAGAGAGTGAGTATTTCCCTCCCCCTCCCCTTGTCTTTTCCTAACTTCAGCCCTGCTCCCCCTCAGGAATCTTTTTGCCTCTAGCTTTTTCTGGGATGCAGGAGATGAGACCAGAGCCCTGGCACATGGTGGGCTCTAAGCTGCACCCCAGCCTCGTGTCTCTGGTCCTGACCTTCACCCCTAGGTTCCTGCCCTCTAGTCTTCCTGCCTCCTGCACCATGGTCTAGACAGACATGGGTCCTCAAGGCGGGTGGGGGGAGGAAACCAGGATTCAGAGAGTTACTTGGAGTCAACATTACCTTTATCTTCCCTTGAGTGGTTATTGATCGAGTTTACAGCCTGTTGGGAAGGGTTCCATGGGCAGCCGTCCCTTCTCCCCACTCAGATACAGGCCTTGCAGTGGGCCACATTGGAGTGCAGCGGGGCCTTCTGGTCACAGATCCCTGTGCTAGGAGCTCCCTGATGTGGGAGAGAAATCAATCCAGCAGCAGATGGATGGGTGAGAGGGAGTGGTAGACCCTACTGTAGATCCCTGCAGGTATTTGGCTTCCTAATACAGGGGATGGGACCTCAGGGGAAATGCTTAATATAACATGTGACTTATGAAAATATCTCTTATTCTTTAGGGTGATTCTGTTCAAAGACCTGATCTTCCTCAATAAGTCCAAGGCCAGCTGTTGCCTAGATGTGTAAGTGTGGGTACATTTTATGTAAAAGCTAATAGTTATAGATGGTAGCCCATTAGACCTGGACCTGTGCCTAAAAAAAAAATCTCAGATTCAAACCCAGCCCCTGTGACTTAGGGAGACTTATTTTTTAGCACTAGGGGTTGAACCCAGGGACACTTTACCACTGATCTACATCTAAAGGGCGGAGGACTAAACAGCCTTGCATGTGCTCGGCAAGCCTCTGCCACTGACCTAACTCCCTAATCCCCTTTTACATTTTTTAGACAGGGTCTCACTAATTTGCTCAGGGCTTTGCTGATTTCCTGCCACATCCTCTCCTGAGCCACTGGGATTACAGGAATGCACCACCATGTCTATCTTTCTAATTTGAGACAGGGTCTAGCTAAAAGTTAGGTCTTGGTGAGGTTGGCCTGGACCTTGGAATCCTCCTGACTCATCCTCATAGGTAGGATTATAGGCATGTGCCACCACACCCAGCCAGATAGGGATTTCAGTAACTTTCCTGGTTCTGAGGATGCAACCCATGGATGGCCTTACTACTAAGCTTTATCCCCAACATTTTTTTTTGAGACAGAATGTTCCTGAACTTGTGATCCTCTGTTAGGCAGTTACTGGGTTTACAGCTGTGTGCCTCCACACCCAGCTGCAAGTAACTTGATAGCTTGGGAAAAAGTATTACCAGGGCAGGGGAAGGGACTCCTAGGGTTGTCAGCGTTCATGGCAGTTTGGAAGCATTGCAAGGAATTACTCGTATGTACCCTCAATGTACGTGGCTACACTCAGAAGGCAGCATAACTTCAGTCATGGCAGAAACAGGCTACAAAATCTGGCCAGGGCAGGCAACGGAAGGGCACATCTCTGCCCGTGCCACTCAGCCCTGGGGGCACTTTCCTGTTGTCAAGATCAGAAAGTGCTGTCATAGTTGAGTGCCACTGACGGAGGCAAGCCACCCACCTTCCAAGGTGTACCCCAGCAGTCAGGCAGCCTCCATGGTGCTGTCTAGGTCTGGAATGTGCAACATCTCTGGGTCCTAGCTCAGTGGGAGAGCCCTTACCTAAGCATGGGAGTGGCCCCAGCAGGGTGCAAGGGCCCTGCAATTTGGATGCAGTTTTATCTTTGATCAAGGAACAGCTGGCCAATTACTGACACTCGGGGTTGCAGTTTGTACATGGCATCCAATGGGAATGAGACAACCTTTCCTAGTTGCCCTTTTTACAGAAGCAGGTGAGATCAAATGGTGGCTGACCAACCCTCTTTGCAGCCCCAGGGGGTTCTGCACATGGAACTCTTGAATGTGGCGCTTAGGTCCCTTGACCAACTCCACCACAGTCCTGTGGCTGGCTGTTGACTTAGTAATCTGAAGAGGTCTGCTGCTCTCTTGACCAAGAGTTGGAGCTGTGATTGAACCCCATTAAATATGGTAAAAACATTCCCTATTTGCTGGTGTTGGGTTGCCATCTCCTTGGCCCTCTGGCTATGGGGGCTCCATGGTACAGATGGTGACATGCAATCTGGCAGTGCTTTCTGGAACTTTTAAGAAACTACTGCCACATTGCATGTAACTTCTGGAACCCACGTCATGGGTGTGGAGGAGCTAGAGAGGCCCTGAGGAGCCTCTGAACTCGCTGATCTCAGGGTCCCCAGGCCTGGGTTGCTTTTTAGGAGTTCCTGAGCCTCAGGAAAGTGGCAAGGGTCTACTACGGCCATACCATCCTGAACGCGCCCAATCTCATCTGATCTCGGAAGCTAAGCAGGGTCAGGCCTTGTTAGTACTTGGATGGGAGGAAAGAGGCAAGGAAATTGTGAAAGTGAGGTAAGAAACAGTAACAAGCTAAGAAATGTGTGCACGCCTGTCATCCCAGTGGTTTTGGGAGGCTGAGGTGGGAGGATCACAAGTTCAAAGCCAGCCTCAGCAACTCTTAGCGAGGCCCTAAGCAATTTAGCAAGACCCTGTCTCAAAATAATGAAAAGGGCTGGGGATGTGGCCCTGTGGTAAGCACCCTGGGTTCAATCCCAGGTACCAAAGAAGTGTAAGTGGGATGTGAACAGAGGAAGAGTGTACTGTCTGAAAGTTAAAGACATGCCCCACAGGTGTGGTGCCTGGAAGCTGTTCACATACCTCCCACCATGCTGGGACTGAGCCCCTGGAAGGGGAAGCTCTACCACTGATCCACATCAACACCCCCAAGGCCTTTTTTACTGTACAGGTCTTGCTGTCTGGACTCATTCCCTTGACTCCTGAGCTACAGGTGTCATTGCCACACTCAGTGAGAGTTCTGTTCTTGCCTTGCTCATTGGTCAATGGGAAATGCTCCCTACTGCTCAGATGGAGGCCATGGGACTTGCCCTAAGCTTGGTCCTGTCCCTTTGCCCACTGCTGCACTGGGTGTTGGGCTGTGCCATGAGCACATGGATAGCTTCCCTACAAGAGGCCAAAGGCGGGCTCCAGTCCCTGATGCGTGGGTGGCAGGGAGCAGGCGCATGGCTGAGCTTGAGCATAGCTCAGGTTGTGAATTCAAGCTGGGTGGTGTTTTCTGTGTCTCTAGAAAACACCTGCTATGCTTGAACTTCACAATTTGAGAGCATCATCAAGGAGGGTTGGAATTTCAAGTCCCAGGTAACTCGAAACTGATTAGGTAGGGACAGGAGGCCTTTAAGCAGTCTCTCTTGCAGGTGTCCTGGTGGTGCCTGAAGACCTCACCAGAAAGGCTTTTCGGACTGGGAAGGCCTCTGTTCCAGGGACAAGTTACAATTACAGTTGGATAATGTCTTTGTATTTCAGTCCAATTTTATTGTAGCTTACCTGGCTTCATGGTGTAGCCTGGGATTCTCATTGGGTGCTGCGAAAACAACTTCTCAGTGTCTTGCTGTTGCTTTGGAAGTCAGCCTAGTACCCTAACACATCACTGTCTTCAAAATTTAGCTGTGAGACGTCCCCCAGAAGCTGTATTAGAGTAAGAATATTTGGGGGTAAGGTGATTGAATTGATTCACCGGTGGTGGTGGTGGTGGTGGTGGTGGTGATGTGGCTGGGCAAGGGGGATCACTGGGGAGTGCCTTGGAAGGATGCATTTTCCCGGTGGCTCCTTCCTGGTGTCATCTGCTCCCTGGCTACATTCATCTGAGTGGCAGTGTCCAACACCCGGAGCCCAGAGCAATGCAGGTCATTGAGCAAGGTCAACATCTGCAAGAGACTCTCCCCAGGCCCTTCTTGCTCAGCTAACGGTTTATTCTCTTCAAGGTTCTAGGAGTCCAAGTCTGGCAGCAGCAGGAAGACAACTCACAACTCACCGGGTGCCCCTCAAGTGAGAGCACTTTCCGTTCATTGAGGAGGAAAGTGCTTCTCTTTTGAGTGTCACCCTGTGAAAAATGCAGCCTACAAGCTCTGAGCTCAGCAGCCCTTAAACTGCCATTGCTTCCCCATGTTTCCTTCCTGCACAAAGCTTGTTAAAGAAATGCCAAAAAATTGAAGGTCTCTGGCTTTATCTAGAGTGATTTTTCAAGTTTCCCACAGTTAACAGCACCCTTCTATGCTGGCTCTGATAAGTGGGCCCTTCTAGTGGGTGCTGTGGGTGCTATGATCTCCAGTTTTTCCTTATGGCATAGAAAACCCCTGAGTCTGTAAATCCCAAAGTATGAAAATATAATAAAGTATGCTTTCCTCTCCACCTGGATTTGGGTTTTGTTATTGCAGGGCTCAAACCATGAACTTCCATGTGGATTGGGGGGTCTCTCTGTAGAACTGATTAATGGAACACTGGGGACTGAACTGGAGGCAGCCACAGTGCCCCTTTCACAGTGGAAGGGGGAAACAAGGGTGGTCAAACACTGCTTAGCAACAGTACAGGTGGGAGATTGGGTCTCACTTTTAATTGTGTGAAAGCTCAAGGAGGTAAGGCAAGGCCATTTCTGGTGCTAAAAGAACACACCAGGATGTGTCCAGGTGCTAAATGAACACACCAGGATGTTACCCATTTTGGTCCTTGTCCCTGATGCCAATTTAATACTTTAATAACAAAGACAGTTTTGAGAAGTTTCTGCTTCTCTAACAAAGGAGAGACACTGGGCACTCTTATTGCAGAGGCTGAGATTGTGCCCTTAAGGAAATAGTGTCGAAAGAAGCTACTCAGGCTCCATTCCCGGGGGACCCAGGTATACCTTGATGGGGTGTTGAAATTTTTGGTTCAGGAAAGTCACTTCAATTCAAGGTGCCATGTCTCCTTCCTATGATGGGTGTATGCTCAAAGACAACTCCACCTAGGATGGGGTTAATAAGATAATTTTGTTCCCCACCCCCTTGGACAGGGAAGGGGAGAAGCAGGTTTTTGTTTTTAGAACAAGAATTGATCCCAGAGACACTTAACCTCGAGCCACATCCCCAGCCCCATTTATCTTGCTGCAGGGTCTCACTAAGATGCTGAGGCTGGGACTACAGGTGTGCACCACTGCGTCTTGCAAACGTGTCCATTTTAAAATAAGCCACTGTGGCTTATTTGAGGTGGACCATTGTTAGGATAATTCTTTGGGCACTATCCATCCATGTGACAGGTGCCAACATGAAACTCGGGCCTTGCACAACCATGTGGACACTCTCCACTCGGCTCCTTTGATTTGAACCAAGAAAGTAGTGACATTCCCTGTCTTGAAGGGTACATGGGGTCCTTTGGGTATGGGTATTATGTAAGTTCTATGCCCATGAAGCTTCCCTGCGCTCCTCCCCTTTCTGCCTGAGTGGCACCAGGCTGAGTTCAAGTTTGGTCCTCAGCCCTGAAAAAAGAGAAAAGAAGCATGTAATCCCTGCATTAGGCTTATTTCCTATTTTTAAGTTCTCTAAAAATTGTGTATTAGTTTGCCCCTGAAGAACAGCTGCTGTTGTTACCCCTTGCAGACAGGAGGGAGTAATTTCAGCACAAATTCTCACAACATCACTGAGACTCCCAGTCTTTCTAATAGTTCTCAAGAGAGTCTGGCAAACTGAGTTTGCATTTTCATAAGCCGATTGTTTAACGATAATATGAGCTGCAGCTTCACTGGTGATAATTTTTCCCACTGCCTCCTTAAGTTTAGCTAGAAATTCCTCCTAAGGCTCTTCTGGACCGTGGTGAACCGTGCTTAATCCTGTGGTCCTAATACTGGCTGCAGTAACTGCCTCCGAGCTTGAAGGGCGATATCTGTGCACCGTATCAAGGCAGGCTCACCCAGTCCCACCTGATCTGCTACATCCATACAGCAACCTTCTCCTAACATAGCTGCTGAAGCATCACTGTGACTTCTACGATTATGGGCTGCCGATTTTCTTGCTAAATCCTCATATTCTGTCTTCCACAGATAAATATTGACCTCCTGGCAGACACGATCTAACCGTCTGAAACCAATCATAAGGAGTCATCCATCTATTTCCAATGCATTTAAAAGTTGCAAAGTACGGGGCTGGAGCGGTGGCTCAGCGGTTACGGCGTTTGCCTGGCATGCGCGAGGACCCGAGTTCGAACCCCAGCGCCACGTACACAACTGAGTGTTGGAGCAACAAACGCCATGTGAAAAACTAAAAAAGTTGTTTCTCTCTCTCTCTCACTGTCCCTCTTTCTTTAAAAAAAAAAAAAAGTTGCAAAGCATAGGAGAGGTGGGAACATAGTCCTTCACTGCTGTTCTTCATTCCTTTAACAGTTTATAAGGCAAAGCTTCCCACTGAGGGGCCCATGAAATTCATCATCAAAAATGACAGGAAAACAAGAAAAGGAAGAGTCCCCTTGACTTACTGCTTCCTTTACTCCTGCAGCAAAACCCACAGATCTTGGTGGTGGAGGTGTGAATGGTCCCTTATTCCCTGGAACTCCTATCCCTGTAAAGGGTCAAGGAGGACTTTCTTTTTTTTTTTTTTTAAACAACTTTATTTAGTTTTTCACATGGCCTTAGTTGCTCCAACACTTAGTTGTGTACGTGGTGCTGGGGTTTGAACCCGGATCCTCGTGCTTGCCAGGCAAGCGCCGAAACCACTGAGCCACCTGCTCCAGCCCTCAAGGAGGACTTTCTAAAGTTACAAAACTTCTTCTCTGATGGGCTGCAGCTGCCCCTTCTAAGTCCTCCTCTTCTTTAGGAGAAAGTTCCTCATCTTCCGGATTTCTCACTGGAAACATCTGATAACTATTTAATTTATTTTTTTTTTATTTTTATTTTTTAAGAGAGAGGGACAGTGAGAGAGAGAGAGAATCAACTTTATTTAGTTTTTCATGTGGCCCTTGCTGCTCAGACACTTGATTGTGTACATGGTGCTGGGGTTTGAACTCGGGTACTTGCGCGTGCCAGGCAAGTACAGTAACCACTGAGCCATCACTCCAGCCCCTGTTTAATTTATTGACAGGAGCATTTTCTTGAGTGTCCTCTGCCAAAGCGGGGCTAGTGAGCCTTTTTTCTAGATTACTTATTTCCTGTTGTGGATCTAAGGCATCTCTAATTACGTTCCATAATGAAAAGGCATCTACAGGGACATTTTCTGGCCCATGCAAAGAATAATAAAATTTCATTTGCTTACTAACTTTGCCCCAAGTGACTAGATCTAAAGTTCCTTCCACTGCAAACCAAGGAGAACATATTTGCACAAAGTGAAAAAATTTCTGTAACTGTGGAGTAGTTATGGCAGGATATGGGCAGCCCTGGACCCTAGGACCCCAGACCTGGGGTGCTTGTAAGGTAGAATGTTCTGTTTTCCTTACTGGAAGCAACAGGCCAGTGATGGGTGAAATCCTGGCTGGGACACCAGGGCCCAAGGGAAGGGAAAGGGAAATGTGGCCTCTCTGAACGCAATCTGGGGTTGGTCTGAACCAAGAGGGGAGCGAGCCACTGACACAGCCCCTGCCTTCCCTGGTGTCCCATCAGCTGCCTGATTTGGTGGCCAAGACCCCTCCCCTGCTCTGTTGGCCCTGCTGCCCTTGGCTCCAAGGTTTGGAGGAGAACTGGATATGGCTGGGGATCTGAGAATCTGGAAACCCTGGCAGGCTGGGCCACATCCCTAGTTCCTTCCAAAAGTGGGGCTGAGTCTGATGAGGTTGCACAAACCTGTAATCCCAGTGGAGGCTGAGCAAGGAGGATGGATTGCAGGTTCAAGGCCAGCTTCAGTAACTTAGCAGGACCCTGTCTCAAAATCCAAAAAGGAGCAGGGGGCAGGAAGGGCTGGGCGGGAGCTAAGTGAGAGAGCATTGCCTGGCGGGCGGGAGGCCCTGGTTCCATGCCACATTAGAGCCCGATGTCACAAGGGCCACTGTGTGCTGAGAATACAGCCTTTGCTGCCCTGCCACTGTGGCTTAATTTTAAAAGAGACAAGTTTCTTTCTGCTCTCTCCCCCTCCCCAATCCCGGGGGAAACAGATCACCTTTGTTCCCCAACCAAGGCAGAGTGGTCTGTCCTACAGCCCACACTCACCACGGGAAGGAAGTAATTCAGCAGACCTCAGAAATGTCACTGTACCAGATTAACAAGTGAAGGACAACTCCGGAGGAGAACTAGTGGCAGAACTAGCCTTGGAATCACCTCTGTGAAAAGCCCCTGGTTCCCCTGATGGACAGAAGCAGTCTCTGAACCGGGCCCCTTGCATTTCTCCTTGCTAGCAGCACACCCAGCCATCTTTTCCGTCTCTCAAAACCGTGTCCTCGTTATGGGATTGACAATGGGAACAAGGACCGAGTTTTCAGTAACACCAGCACTGTGAAGGGCAAAATGGGGGAGGCGGCAGGACAGCGTCCTTCCTAATCCCTTGTGGGTATTTTGAAAAACAGAAACACAAGGTCCCTGACTCCTTCCCAGGTCCCCCAAACTGGACCCCTAACCTGCACACCACTTCCAAACTGGGGATAGAACCCAGGTGTGCTCCAGCACTGACGTACACCCCTAGCCATTTTTAAATTTTTTTTAAGAGAGAGAGAGAATCTTTTTTCATCTGTTTTTTGATTTTCTGACATTTAGTTGTGTTAGGTGATGCTGGGGTTAAAACCGGGGTCCTTGCACGTGCCAGCAGGCTCTTTACCGCTGAGCCAACTCTCCAGCCCTTTATTTTTTTAATTTTAAGACAGGGTCTCATGGCTGGAGTGGTGGCTCAGTGGTACTTGCTTGGCTTGCGCAAGTACATGGGTTCAAACCCCAGCACCCATGTACACAACTAAGTGTTAGAGCAACGAAAGCCACGTGAAAAACTCAATAAAAATTGATTCTCTCTGTCTCTCTCTCTCTCTCACTGTCCTTCACAAAAAAAAAAAAAAAAAAGAAAGAAAGAAAGAAAAAAATAAGAAAGAAAGACAGGGTCTGGCTGATTTGCCCAGTCTGGCTTGAACTGGCCACCCCTCCGCCTAACCTCCTGAGTTGGGTGGCAGGCAGGCACCACTGAACCCAGCTTGGGTCCCTGGCTTGGAGCAGACCTTGGATGGCAGAACTGAAAGGGTCCAGGAATAATGGGCACATGTGCGGATGCTGTAATCAGCACAGATCAGTAAACCAAATTTTACCGAAGCCCAAAGGACTCCGCTCTGCAAACGGCAGCAACCGGGGTGCGCTTTCCCGTGCAGCCGGCAGGGCGCGCGCGAGGCCACGGCGGGCAAACGCTCTCCAGGCCAGGGCAGGGCCAGGGCGGCGTCCTCAGGGGACGGTCAGGGCAGGTGCTTCGGGTCCCTGTGCGAATTGCCGGCCACAGGCCCCTGTGTGTCTGTCCCTATATCGCATTTATCTCCTTATAAATTGGGGCCAATAAAACAGTGTCAACTACCTGGTAAGGGTTAGCACATTGTCCTCAGAGCCTCAGAGGCCTTAGCTCCCTGTCCCAGCCCCAGGCAACCACATGACAGGTGCTGAAAGCTGTTCCTGAGACTCCTGCTTCTCAACGGATGGCTGCAGTACTGTGGAAAGTGCAGCCCTTGGGTTTGTTAATATTTATTTTCTATTCAGGCCCTTTAAGACACTGGGATTAAGCAAAGTAAATTTCCAAATGTGTTTTCTTTTCAAGAGAGAAGAACAGGGGTTGGGGATTTAGCTTGGTGGCAGAGAGCTTGCCTAGCATGCACAAGTTAGATCCTCAGCCCTAAAAAAAAAAAGCAAGAGAGAGAGAGAGAAGGACAGTGAGAGAGAGAGAGAATCAATTTTCATTGAGTTTTTCACATGGCTTTCGTTGCTCCGACACTTAGTTGTGTACCTGGGTGCTGGGGTTTGAACCCATGTACTTCCGCAAGCCGGGCAAGCACAGTAAGGGCTGAGCCACCGCTCCAGCCCCCACAAATGTTCTTTTAACTCTCCTTCCTCCCCCCCCCTTTTTTTTTTTTTTTGCTGTGAGTTGATCTGCAGGTGGTTTCTCACTGATCTACACCTCTAGTCCTTTTTTTTTGAGAAAGAGAATCAATTTTATTTATTTTTTCATCTGGTCTTTGTTGTGTATGTGGTGCTGGGGTCCAAACCTGGGTCCTCACTGCTGAGTCACCGCTCCAGCCCTCTGAAATCATTTTATATTATTTTATTTTTGATACTGGGGGATCAAAGAAAACCCAGAGATACGGGGCTGAGGTTCCATACGGTGTTGGGTTCAAACACCAGATACACAATGAAAGCCACATGAAAACAGGCCTTGCTGGGCCTTTTAGCAGACTCACTGGAACACAGAGAGTTGGCATGAAGTTAATGACAGGAGAAAATATTTGATCTGTCCAGTCCCCATGGCCTATGCCTATAATCACAGTGACTTGGGAGGGAGGCTGAGGCAGGAGGATCACAAGTTCAAAGCCAGCCTGGGCAATTTAGCGAGACCCTGTCTCAAAATAAAAGTGTTGGGGATATAACTCAGTTGTAGAACACCCCTCCCCACAAAAGGTGAAAATATTTGAACCATGAAAGGTGCAGAAAAATCTTATCTGTCTGGGTGCAGTGGGCCATGCCTGTAATCCCAGCAGTTTAGGCTGAGGGAGGAGGATCACAAGTCCAAAGCCAGCCTCAGCAAATTAGGGAGGCCCTAAACAATTGAGGGACACCCTATCTCAAAAAACAAAAAGGGCTGGAGATGTGGCTCAAGGGTTAAGTGCCGTTGGGTTCAATTAACCTCCCCCCTTCTTAAAAAAAAAAACAAAAACCTTATCTGAACTTCCTTTTATTCAGCTAATGCAAAGCCTCTCCAAAGTACAGCTTCCCCCATCCTGAGAGTTTCTATGAATACAGCCTACCGGAAAGAGTGCCCACATTAGCATAAAAAAGCCCAGTGGGGACAGGTGTGGAGGCCCAGGGCTCAGGCCTATAATCCCAGAATCTGGGGAACCTGAAGCTGGAGGATTGCAGCAGGAGGAGAAGCTGGAGTTCAGAGCCAGCCACAGCAATTTAGTGAAGCCCTAAGCAACTTAGTGAGACCCTGTCTCAAAATAAAATATAAAAAAAGGAGCTGGGGATGTGGCTAAGTGGTTTAAGCACCCATAGGTTCAATCCCAGGACCAAAACAATAATACCTAATAATTATTTAAAAAGGGGTAAAGGGGGCTGGAGCGGTGGCTCAGCGGTTTCGGCACTTGCCTGGCAAGCACGAGGACCCGGGTTCAAACCCCAGCACCACGTACACAACTGAGTGTTGGAGCAACTAAGGCCATGTGAAAAACTAAATAAAAGTTGTTTCTCTCTTTCTCTCTCTCTCTCACTGTCCCTCTTTATAAAAAAAAAAAATAAATAAATAAATAAAATAAAAAGGGGTAAAGGGGCTGGAGCTGTGGCTCAGCGGTTACGGCGCTTGCCTGGCACGCACAAGGACACAGGTTCGAACCCCAGCACCATGTACACAACGAAGTGTCAGAGGAATGAAAGTCACATGAAAAACTAAATAAAGATTGCTTCTCTCTCTCTCGCTCTGTCCCCTCTTTCTTAAGAAAAAAAAAACCACTAAATAAAATTGATTCTTTCTCTCAATGCCCCTCTTTTTCTTAAAAAAAAGTAAAATAATGAGATGCTGCTCAGTGGTTAAGGGTCTCTTGGAAAAAAAAAATCCCAGCAAAAAGATTGGGAGTGTCCTTTCAGAGGGTAAGCATTTGCCCCCAGGCACCAGGCCCTGACTCTGATCGCCAGCACCCCAGGTGGGGAAGCCCTACCCCTGGAAACTTCCTTCTGTTCTGTAGAAGGGCAAAGCCCCCTTTTGTTAAACTCAAGCACATACACCTGTGCCTCAGGCTGTTCCTCCAGTTTTCTGTTAAAGAGAGCTTCCTCCCTACTGTATTAAACCTTGTCTTTTCTCCCTTAGATGTCTCTATTGTAAGTTAATTTGCAGGTTCTCCAATCCAGGAACCCAAAATGGAAGAGCAAAGGGTCCCCTCTTAATCTTTCCTCTGAAAATTCTTGATGACAAGGAAGAGTTAACAAGGACCACTTCTTCTAAACAGGACTGAAGCCCTAAGGGAAAACGTGGTTGCCATCTCCTTTCTGTATCCCTGACAATTGCCCTGGTGAAATTGTTCAGGTTTGCAAGGTCCTTGGGGAGTCCACATTTACTAGGTTAGAACTGAAAATGGTGTGCCTAGGACTAGGTGCCTACGGAGTCTCTTCACAAGCCAAGCATCAGCCTGGGCAGTGGCTCCCACCAGTGATCCCAGAGATTCTGGAGGCCTAGGTTGGAGGATGACAAGTTTGAGGCCAGCCTGGGAAACATAGGGAGACAACAACTGAGACCCTGTCTCAAAAAAATAAAAGGTGCTGGGGGATGACAGTCAGACTTGTTGGCTCACGCCAGTGGCTTGGGAGGCTAAGGCAGGAGGATCGCAAATTTAAAGCTGGCCTCAGAAATTTACCAAGGCCCTAAGCAGTTTAGGGAGACCCCTGTCTCTAAAAAAGAAAAGAAAAGAAAAGAAAAAAAGGCTGAGAATGTCAATTCCTGGTACCAAAAAAGTAAAATAAAATAAAAGGCCAAGGATGTGGCTCAGTGGTAGAGCTCTTGAGTACCAAGTCCCATATCAAGTTCCTGGGTCTGATTCTCAGCACCAAAAAATAAAATATTAAAGAAGAGAAAAATTGTTCCAATGCTTGTTAAAAGAAGGAAGAGTAAAGCTAGTGCAGTAGGGGGCACAAATGTGTGTTCAACTCAGCCCAGAGAGGGACCTGGGGGTCCATACCAACATCCAAGAGGGAAGGGGTCTGGGTGGAAGATCAGGAAGAGGAGGAAAGGTAGCGGGTTCTGCCTAGTCTGGCAGGACAAGATTCTTGCTAAAGGTAGGCTAAGTAAGGACTTTCACATGAACGGTGGAAGATGAGGAACCTGAGATGGAGGGCAGGAAGGATTTAGTACGATTTTTTGCTGCTTACCCAACTCTTTCTACTTTGCATTTGCAGACAGGGTCTTGCTAAGGTGCCTAGGCTGACCTTGGACTTGGGAGGCTTGTGCTTCAGCCTCCCCAGTAGCTGGGATTACAGGAGTCTGTCATGAGCCACTATACCCTGCTAAGTTTTTTTGTTTTAAATGGAATTATGACAGAAAGAATCAGAAATTCAAAACACTTAGAATGTGAGGGTTGACGGACTCACTGGTCATCACACAGTAACCCTACTAACTACTAATGGACATTATTAGGTTGGGGGTGTGGCTCAGTGGCAGAGCATTTGTTTAGCAAGCTGCAAAAAAACATTGACAATAATTATGATGGTGACGAACCTGGCACAGTGGCACAGGCTTCTAGGAAGGAGGATTGCAAGTTTGTGGGCAATTTAGCAAGATAGAACCAGGCATGGTGGCACAGGAGGCTGAGACAAGAGGATCTCAAGCTCAAAGCCAGCCTCAGCAACTTAGCAGAACCCTGAGTAACTTAGTGAGACCCTGTCTAAAAATAAAAAATAGAAAGAGTCGGCAACGTTGCTCAGTGGTTAAGTGCCACTGGGTTGGTACCATAATTATAATAATAGTAAAAACAACAACAGCAATGTGTCTGGGGGAAGACAGCATGAATAAGACTCTTTTTTTTTTAAAGAAAGAGGGACAGTAAGAGAGAGAGAAAGAGAAAATCAATTTTATTTAGTTTTTCATGTGACTTTTGTTGCTCCACTTCGTTGTGTACATGGTGCTGGGGTTCATGCGTGCTAGGCAAGCGCCGTAACCACTGAGCCACCATGCCAGCCCCAAGACTTGTTTCTTGATCAAAGAAAAAAAATTCTTTTTGGAACTAGAGATTGAACCCAGGGATCTTCTACCACTGAACCACATGCCCCCTCCTTTTTATTTTTTACTTGTTTTATTTATTTATGTTGACCTTCATCCCCAGCATTGACCAAACCTCACCCACGTACCCTGAGCGCTCTCTGTGAGGCCTCAGCTTGGCTGCCATCTTGTCCTTGACCTGCCCAGCCCCTCTCACCAAACAATCCTGGTGAGAGATGTCCCTGCCTTTGGTATCTGATCCCTCCTGATTTGGGACCAAGCTCACCTCTCCTCCCTTGATGTGGAAAGACTTGGCCTGCCTGTAGCAACCGCCAGGCCAGCTGAAACCAGAACTCCCCCACCTGGAGGAGGTCTGCTCATTGTGATTCTCTGCCCCCAACTGCTCTCTGTTCTTTGGCTACAAATCCTCATTTTTCCTTCTTGTATTTGGAGTTGAATTCAGCGTGTCTCCCCTGTTGGGAGTCTTGACACTTATTAGAGTGGTGCGAAATGAAATCTAACATCAAGCTCTGGAGGAAAAGCACCCTGCGGACTGGGGAAATGGCAAAGGGGTAGGGTGCTGCCCCAGTAGGCGGAGGCCCAGGGTGGGAGGCCCAGCTTCCCACAGAAACACAGCATGCTGTGTGATCTCAGCCAGCTCACCTTGTCCCTGGCGCAGGGCCAGGCGGGAAGGCTTTCGCGTTTGCAGGTCACATGGTCACTCACTGCTGCGTTTGTACAAAGCAACCAGGGACAACAGGAACAGGAAGGGATGTGACTATACCCCAAAAGGACTAATTTTTATTTTATTTTTGTAAAGAGCGAGACAATGAGAATCAATTTTTTTTTTTTTTAGTTTATTGTGTACGTGGTGCTGGGTTTCGAACGTCCTCACGCATGCCAGGCTGGTGCCATAACCACTGAGCTCCCACCACTCCAGCCCCAAAAGGATGTCTTTTACAGGCCCCGAAATTTTAATCTCATTTGTCACAAACTGTTATTCTCTATATTTCTATTGCTGTACGGGGAACTGAACCCAGGGGCACTGAACCACTGAGCCACATCCCCAGTCCATTTTATTATGAAACAGGCTCTTGCTAAGTTGCTTAGGGCCTTGCAAAGTTACTGAGGCTGTTTGTTTGTTTTTGCTTTAACATTTGCCATCTTTTTAAAAATGTTTTTTCTTGGGGCTGGCACAGTGGCTCGGTAGTTACAGCGTTTGCCCGGCATGCGCAACTTCACAAGTCCAAGCCCCAGCACCCATGTACACAACTAAGCGTCAGAGCAAGGAAAGCCATGTGAAAAACTCTATAAAAATTGATTCTCTCTCTCTCTCTCTCTCTCACTGTCCTTCAAAAAAATTTTTTTCTTAAAGAGTTGAGTTATTGTACAATCATAAATGCATATAAAGTAACAATATAATATGTATTTGTTCTTAAACCAGAATTACCCTGAGGCTGGCTTTAAATTTGTGATCTTCCTGTCTCAGCCTCCAAAGTCACTGGGATTATAGGTGTGTGTCACTGCACCTGGCTACCAACTCCCCCCCTTTTTTTTTTTTAAAGAAACAACTTTATTTAGTTTTTCACATGGCCTCTGTTGCTCCAACACTCAGTTGTGTACGTGGTGCTGGGGTTCGAACTTGTGTCCTCAAGCATGCCAGGCAAGCGCTGAAACCGCTGAGCCACCACTCCAGCCCCCAACTCCCCGTTTTGATAGAGATTGGGACTTGGTAAATTTCCCAGGCTGGCCTTAAACTTGGGATCCTCCTGTCTCAGCCCCCTGCACTGGGATTATAGGATTACCCAACTAAGCCTGGTTTCAGATCAGTTCTGGACAACAGGAACTGTTTTCTTTTTCTTTTTTTTTCTTTTAGGAATTGTTTTCTTCTTTTCTTTATTGACCACCTACATCTGGGCAGTGTTGGGGACGGAACCCAGGGCCTTGTGGACACCCCAGCTCTTATTATTATTTACATAGTTCATCAACAAATCAGTTGTCAGTGTCACAGGAAATCAGGGAGCGGAAACTCCAAACCTCAGTTCTCTTCTGATCCAGCAAAAGAAAACTCAATGCCTGACACCACGAAAGAGAACTTTACTTATGTAAGGCACAGCAGCCTGGAGGTGAGGTGACAACAAAGGAAAAGTGAAGTGTGGCTCAGGCAGAGAGAGCGCTCTCCAGAGAAGGTCACCTCTGAGCAAAGGACCAAGGTCGTCACTATCTGACTGAGGTTTACCAGGAGAACCGGGCCTCCTTTAGCAGCCTTCCATGAGCAGGTGCTCCCTCCTCCTTCACCTGGGTCAGTGGAGCTTGGGGCCTTGGCTGCTCCTCTCAGGAACTGTCAGGGCGGCTTCCTCTACAAGTGGATCCCATGTTAATGTGGGCACTGGAGCCAGGAGCGGCTCCGAAGTTTCCTCCATGTTCCTGTGCTCCGAGAGAAACTTTCCTTCCCAGACAGATGATGCCTGTAGCCATAATTCCTAGCTTCACCCCAACCTCAATTGACCCTGTCAAGACTTAGTCCCAGGGACTGGAGCGGTGGCTCAGCGGTTACAGCGCTTGCCTGGCAAGCACGAGGACCCGGGTTCAAACCCCAGCACCACGTACACAACTGTGTTGGAGCAACTAAGGCCATGTGAAAAACTAAATAAAGTTATTTCTCTCCTCTGTCTCTCTCACTGTCCCTCTCTCTTTTTTTTTTTTTTTTTAAGAGAGA
>PVKS010029886.1:0-24935 GCA_004027875.1 Aplodontia rufa | reverse complement strand
TGGGTTAAGCTGATTTTACTCATCATGATCTCTTCCATAGCCATCCATTTACCTTCGAAGGCTGCAATATCATTGTTTCTAATTGCTATGTAATATTCCATGGTATAAATGTACCACAGTTTTTGGATCCATTCTTCTAGTGAGGGACATCTGGGTTGTTTCCATAGCCTAGCAATAGTAAATTGTGCTGCTATGAACACAGATATTGCTGTGTCACTATAATGTGCTGATTCTAAGTCCCCTGGAAAGATACCCAGGAGTGGAATAGCAGGGTCATATGGTGGACTCATCCCTAGTTTTTTGAGGATTCTCCATACTGCTTTCCAGAGGGGCTGTACCAGTCTTCAGCTCCACCAACAGTGTGTTAGTGTGCCTATCTCTCCACAGCCCCTCCAGCATCTGTTATTGTTTATTTTCTTCATCTTTGCCATTCTGACTGGTGTAAGGTGATATCTTAATGTGGTTTTCATTTTTTGCAAGGTTTTATATGTGCTCAAACAAGAAGTTTATGAACAGAAATAGTGACAAGTGGAAAGGACCTAAGGGATAGGCAAATCAGTAGCAGAATGCTTTTCTTCATAGCCTGGGCCAACATGAAAGAATTGGCTAAGTACAGTTGAAACCAATTTCACCTGTCTCAAAGAGAAATAGACATTACTGCTGGAGTCTAGATAATTAGGTCTACATGAGTAGAAAGATTTCTTCATTAAATCCCAACCTACATAGCTAAAATTAAATTAAAAATTAAAATCTTATGAGAGTATTCTATATAGAATTGTGACTAAGAATACATAGAAAATACAATAAAAATAATTTACTAAACTGAATAAAGTTTTTCTTTCAATCTTACCCAATCCTTATATAAAATTCTTCCAAGCTTTAATCTGAGATTTAAAATTCCTTGCCACTATTGCTGTTACTTTTTAGTATACTTCTAACTCATCTTGCTGCAGATTCATACATTATTCAGTGCACACATGTTTTGAGTCAAGCCATGCTCATTGGGAGGAATACTAATAGCAGTTATGTTTCTGAGAAAATAAAACTAGGAAAAATTGGTAAAGTTAAAAAAAAAAGTGAAGTTCTCCGTTAAATCCCATTATTGAACTATCAATGATTCTGGAATCCTACATGACATCACTATTTTGGTTTAAATGCACAAAGATTAAGCATTGATAGAAAATGCTTGTGTTTAAAAATATTTGTATGAGAAGACTGACTATTTTTCCCATTAGGCTTTGTAACTTTTATGTAGCTACATTTCACAAACCTTTAAACAGTCTTTATAGTTGTAAATATGCCTCCTGATAATTTTTATTTCATTATGCAGGTATTTATTGTTTGTGAAATAAATTGTTGGAAAATTTAAAAAAGAGTATGCTTTTATCAACTTCGTAAAGAATTCTAGGCAACTCTCAGGTTATAGTCTTGCTAAAACACAGTTAGATGAATCTTGGGGTTGGTTAATAGTATGTTACAGATTATCCCTCCCAGAATAGCACCAGGAATTCACCAGCTCAGACCTCATGGCCATCATCCCTCCCAACCGTGAAACCCCTACATACAGAGCCAGTTAGGAGAACGTGTTCCTCAGGGGTATCTGCTAGTAGCACAGCTGACAAGCATCCGGGCTTTGTAAGGGTCTCCTGAAGACATTTACATTTAAATGGCAACATAGTGGCATTCAAAAACCTTCAAAAAGAAGAAAAATAATGGCACCCCCTTGGATTTGGTCCAAGAAATTGTCAGGTTTTGCTATGGTCTGTTTTCAGTGCTACACTGGTTACATTGGAAATACCTAGAGCTGTACAAGTAATCAAAAGGGTGGAAATATTGTGTTCCTGTTTGATTTATGCTATTTTCTCAGCCATAAAAATTGAATGAGAATCACTGTGTGCAAGTGGGCTTTGGGCTCCAGGTGCCCTCCCAGTTTGATGCATTAATTTGTGCCGTTTTCTTTCTGGAAATCGTCCTATTATTATTACATTATTGTGGAAGAGCCTGACTTTTCTTCTCAAGTTCAGAACCACATCCTATCTCCAGTCACAGATTATCAAAATCAAAGTGTTTATAGACACCTAAAGTTTTAATTTCAGAATATATGTGTTATAATCTATATTTTGATTATCTGCAGTTTTAAATAATGTGCAGTTATGAGGAAGTTTGACTTGTGTTTTATTACCTTTTTAAATTAAATACACATAAATTCCTAGAGTAGGAATTGACTGGGGCTTGGCAGGGAGGATCTAGGATTTTTAAGACTGTTTCAAATATTCAGAGGATGAAACAAATTGAGAAGGCAGACAAAAGACAGATTAATCCTGTCTCCTCACACCCTTCCCAAGAACCAAAATGTAAAGATTACTGTGATACCTTGAGGACCAATCAGCGCATGAAAGGGATGTAAGATAAGCTAGTCTTAGGTGCCGAGTGGCCCTTAACATGCAGTCTTAGATATCCTAAGTTTCTCCTGATAATAATGGGAATATTTTATTTTAATTCTTATTGTCAAAATCAAAGCACTCTAAAAGTTTTCAAATCAGAAAGATGTTGTTTTATCTGAATTTGAAAATTTGCAAATAATGTTCAAATTAGCAGTTGATCGTTCTTTAGGATCAATGAATGTCAATATTGAGTTAGGGGCCAGTTTGAGCTCCAGAGTATTTTTAGACCTCAAATATTTCTGTTGGTAGGATGCTGCCAATTTTTATCTTTTTCCAACAGTGGGCACCTGCAGATTCCACATCTGTTTCTCTAGTATGGCTATTAGAAAAGTTGTGACTCCCTCCAGCTAAAGTGAGGCTTTAATGGACGTTCCAGGAGCAAATCACATGCCTTGTGAGAGTGCTGCTTGTCCCTGGTAAGCTGGCAGTACAGCTTTTAATGAGCATAATCAGAGATGAGATGCAACTCCTGCCTTCAGAAGTGCAGATCACCGGGAGGTGACGATTATTACCCCAGCCATTTGCCTAACAGAGTGACAAGGAGGCCACCTGCACTAGGAGATACCTTGAAGAGAAGCAGCTAATTGCCACCCACCATTCACTGAGGACTTATGACTAACAGACTTAAACGACAATCAATAAGACAGTTGGTGAGGAGGAAGATTCCAGAGACAGCTTGCCCACCAAAGACTGTCGCGCAAAAAAGGCATTCAGTAAGAAGAAAAGCAAGCATGTTCGTGTGTCTTAAAGGAATTTTCTAAAATATAAAGTTTTGGGGTTAATGCACCAGAAATATACTAGCATTTATGTATTTCTGGAAACTGCAACTGACTTTTTTCCCCTTTAGGCTAGGATTCAATAAAACAAACACAGTCTGAATGAGATGTCAAGTAGTTATGAATTCATTTTATACAATATTAAGATATTTTTCCTGACTTTACTCATTCCTTTCTCTGTCCCCCACCATGTATGTGCACACGTCTAAGCTTACAGTTTTTATTCCTCAATGTTTGGAAGTTTACAGAATATCTGTTGAAATTTTCTTTAAATTACCTTTTGACCTCGATGAAAGTCACTCTGCTTCTTTATCTGTAGTGGCAATCATTGAGTGAGACCATCTTTGAGATTGTAACTGTGCTGATTATTCAATGATCCCTAAGGAAGAAGGTCTCTATGTGCTGGCTCTGCCTCCTCCACCTGGGGCCTCTGGCCAAGAATGAGGCAGGAGGAGCTAACACACATGGACTACTAAGCAGAGTGGGTAACCCTGAAGGTCAGTACCTTTCTCACCATTTCCACAGGAATCAGACTCGCCTTATATTTCTCCAAAAGCACTTTAGTCATGGAGTTAGAGCCACACAGAAGTAAAATTGCTCAGAAGATTTTTTTTTCAGATTTAAATGCCAGGGAAGGCAATTGCTTTTTATTATTTTTAATTAGTAATCACTGTAATTTCACTAATAACTTTGGCTCCACCATCTTTTGTCAAGTTTCTTATGAAACTATTTCAAATTCCTCAGGGTTCTGACATCTATAAAGTTTATGCCTATAAGTTATTTTCCATTGTTTTAATCATTGAAATAACAATTGAAATTGTTTTTTTCCAGCCTCTTGGTAGGCAGAATTAAATGCTAACCTATTTGGCAGGAGTAGGTGCTACCTTGGCAAACACCAGATTAGTACTGATAACTGGTACAGTGACATCATGGCTGTATATGTAATATATCTATGGGATTTAAAAGCTTATTGAATGGATAATACACCATAACTTCACTTGCTTTAAATTTGCTTCTACCTAAAACATTGCATTTGATCTGATAATGTACCTCCCTTTTCAAATTTTTCCAAAGATTCTACAAGGTAAAATGAAAAACTTCTAACTCCACATTCAGGCAGTCAAGACCCTTCATGTCCTAACTTTAACTTTCTCTTCCCTTCATGATCCTTAAGTTCTAGTCAGAACAGTCTTTTGAGTTCTCCAACTGCTGTAGACTCTCCCACATCTCTAATATTTCTCATATACTTTTCATTCCTTTGAATATCTTTTTTCAACCCCCACCCTTTTTTAATTAAGAAATTTAGTTGTTGTATGAACAAAAATGCTTCCAACGAAACAATATGATATGTATATATTCTGAAAATTAGATTTATCCCCTAGAACTCCACCCTTAATTTCCCACCATTCCCCCTCTCCCTATACCCCTCCAACTTCTTCCCAATACATCTCTATGAATGCCTTATGTTGTGTGTCACTACACATTTGTTAGGTTTAATACATGAGAGTTGACCACCTTTCACACTGGCCAGGGTCTAGTTCCAGCCTCCACAGAAGAGTGAGGACATTTGACCCCTGACTCTCTGGCTTAGGCTAACTTCACTCAACATGATTTCTTCCAACACCATCCATTTACCTTCAAAGGCTGCAATATCATAGTTTCTAATTGCTGAGTAGAACTCCATGGTATATATGTACCACAGTTTTTGGATCCATTATCCAGTGAAGGGCATCTGGGTTATTTCCATAACTTAGCTATTGTAAATTGAGCTGCTATGAACATAGATTTTGCTGTGTTGCTGTAGTGTACTAATTCTAAATCCCCTGGAAAAATACCCATGAGACGAATAGCTGTATCATATGGTGGGTTCATCCCTAATTTTTTGAGGATTCTCCACACTGCTTTCCAGAGAGGCTGTACCAGTCTGCAGTTCCACCAACAGTGTGCTAGCATTCTTATCTCTCCGCAACTCTTTTTTCCTTGGCAGTGCAAAAGCTTTTTAGCTGTATGACTTCCCATTCACTGATTTTTTTTTACTTTACTTCCTTTACTTTAGGAGACATATTGAGAAAGTCTTTGCCTACTCCCAAATGCTGAAGTGTTGGACTTAATTTGTCTTCCAGCAGTTGCAAGGTAGGTGGTTTAATTCCTAGCTCCTTGATCCATTTTGATTTGATTTTTATGCAAGGTGAAAGATAAGGGTCTAATTTCAAATTTCTGCAAGTGGGTGTCCAGTTTGTGCAGCACCGTGGCTGTCCAGTTTGTGCAGCACCATTTGTTAAATAGGCTGTCTCTCCTCTGTGTTATATTTTATCCCCCTTTGTCAAAAATCATATGCTTAAAGATTTGTGCTTTTGTTTCAGGCTCTTCTATTCTATTCCATTGTTCTTCCTTCCTATCATTTTTAAAAAATTTTTATTCAATAAACATGGTCTTACAACTAGGAGGGGTTCATCATCAAACAATCAAGAATAAAAGTATAATGACAGAACAAGCCAATACTACTGCTCAATCATGGTTTCCCCTCTTTGGGTTCCTCATGTTTCCATGTTTCACTTTACTTAAGCCCCAAGTTAATTGGACTTCTCATGGAAGTCAGAGGTTCCTCTCAGATTAGATTCTCCCATACTACCTCCCTTTGGTCTCCTTGATGTCCTTCCTACTCCCTTTCCCCCTCCCTACACAGCTCCCAACGTCCCCCAGGAACCTAAGCACAGTTCCCCATGGTCATGTAAGAATTCATACATGTTGAGGTAATTGTTAGGTTAGCCATCTAACAAACTGTTTCTGCTTGTATTCTAGCTTCCACAAATGAGAGAAAACATTCGGCCCTTGAGTCTCTGAGTTTGGGATACTTCACTTAGCAAAATTTTTTTTTCCATCTCCATCCATTTGGGTGCAAATGCCATAATATCATTTTCTCTAATAGCTGAGTAGTATTCAATTGTATATATGTACCACAGTTTTGGATTCATTCATCAAGTGAGGGGCATCTGGGTTGGTTCCATAATTTAGCTATAGTAAATTGGGCTGCTATAAACATTGATGAAGTTTGTATCTCTATAATAAGCTGATTCTAGCTCTTTTGGGAAGATACCCAGGAGTGGGATAGCTGGGTCAAAAAGTAGTTCCAGCCCTAATTTTTTGAGGAGTCTCCACACTGCTTTCCATAGTGGCTGTACCAGTTTGCATTCCCACCAGCAATGTAACAGTGTTCTTCTTTTCCCACATCCCCTCCAGCACCTGTCATTGTTTGTATTCTTCATTTTTGCCACTTTCATTTTTGCCAGAAGTGAGGTGGAATCTCAGCAAAGTTTTGATTTGTATTTCGCTTATTGCTGATGATGTAGAGCATTTTCTCATATGTTTATGGGCTTTTTGGACTTCCTTCATTGAGAAGCTTCTTTTAGTTCCATAGCCCATTTATTAATTGGGTTATTTGTGATTTTGGTATTTAGATTTTGAGTTCTTTGTATATTCTGGATATTAGCCCTCCGTCCGAGGTGTAGCAGGCAAAAATTTTCTCCCATTCTGCAGGTTCTCTCTTGAGGCACTTGACTAAATCTTTAGCTGTGCAAAAGCTTTTTAGTTTAATTGGATCCCATTAATTTATTCTTGACTTTAGTGCTTGCCCATGGGAGTCCAGTTAAGGAAGTCTATGCCAACCCCTATGTCATATAATGTTGATCCTACTTCTTTTTCAAGCAGTTGTAGAGTTGCTGGCTTAATATCCAGATCCTTGAACCATTTTGATTTAATTTTTGTGCAGAGTGAAAGGTAAGGATCTAACTTCAGTTGTCTACATATGGCTGTCCAATTTGTCCAACACCATTTGTTGAACAGGCTATCATTCTTTCACACTATGCTTTTGCCCCCTTTATCAAATATCAGATAGTTAAAGATATGAGGGTTTGTCTCAGAATCCTTTATTCTATTCCATTGGTCTTCCATTCTGTTTTGGTACCAATACCATGCTGTTTTTGTTACTGTAGCCTTGTAGTATAATTTCAGGTCAGGAATTGAGATGCCTCCAGTCTTTTCCTTCATAAAAGGATGTTGAATTTTCTGTGTCAATTGAGATGATTATATGATATTTTTGAGGATATTGAGAATGAACCCCTACCCTTTTTGACAATCCTATCCAAGGCTCAACAGTGTCTCTCTTTCTTAGAATACCTGGTCTGCCTTTCTTACTCTGAATTCATTTATCAGTCTGAACTCTTTTATGACATTGATCATTTCCTACTTTTTTTAAAAATAATTTTTTACTTCTTTTAGAGTCTATAAGGATATTAGGGGCAGGGACCCTTTTGGATGTCTGCAACTCAGAGAGTGTCACTCATTGAAGGGAAACTCTTCAACATACTTACCAAATCAATTCCATTTGACGGCCATGGTCAATTTCCTAACTTAGTCAGGATGGTGTTACTAATCTTCCTTTAGTAGATGAGGAAATGAAGTTTGAAGAGGGTGAAAGAAATGTGTCCTAAGCTCTGTCAGCTGGGGAGGCAGATTAAACATAATCTTTAGATTCCTAATCCAGTGATGTTTCTGTTCCTTGATACAAGTCCCATTATTGGTCCATACTGTGATAAGATAGATAAAGGGACCAAATAAGTGTGAAAACGGACCCCTAAATTATCTATTGTCCTCTAAGGAACAAAGTTCTAATGCACACAAAAGAGTACTTGGAAAGGGGCTGACCTCACTGTATCATAGTAAAGCTTGCCTAAGAATTAAAACAGAATTGGACAAAGTCAACACAACATCACTACCTCTAAATGCCACAGTTGTCCTTTATAATGATTTTAAAATAATGTTTATAAGATCTTTATATATTTTTGTCTTGCTGCCTTAAGAAAAGAGCCATTTGAGGGCAATGGATGTTCTTACACACATTGCATCCAAATCTACCTATTGTTTGCAATAGACAGACTACCTGTATACTATGCACTCCCTTTGTGCAATTATGTGTATTTATAGGAAAAAATCCAGGATTTTGTAAAAAAAAAAATCAGTGAAAGTAAATTCAGGTCACTATACTGAGACAGGGGGAAAAAAATCCCAACTGGCCATAATAAGGAGGCAAGGGAAGCACATTAAAATCATTAGTAATGAAACACTAAACATGAAACGGGACTTACAAGTGAGGAAACTCTTTAATATTTTATCAAATGAAAAAGTTTGCTCACTCACTAATGCTGCACAAATGTCTAAAGAATCAAGAAGAGAATCTAAAATTGTGGATCTTGGTTCTCTCTTGGCTCCTAGCCACCTCCTCACTCCATGAGCATGTGATCTATGGAGTCACACAGGGTCCTTTGCTTAGTAGGCCCTCATGTTTGATTTAGTCCTCTGCTTTTGCCATCTTGTAATTCTTCATATTTTTTAATAAGGGGCACATATTTTCATTTTGTGCTGAGTCCTGAAAATTATGTAACCAGTTCTGCTTACCACCTTTCCAAACCTGTTGATTCCTTGCATCCCGTTCCCATTCAAACCAGCAGACCTTGCTCTCTTTCTTTAGGTTCAGTTACAGGAAACACTTTTGTGAAGAGATATTGAGAATAGAGGGCCATAAGATCATGCAGAGGCCAACATTCTCTGCAAATTAAAGTCTAGGGAGCCAAGAAAGAACCATACAAGTGGGAATACTGGAAACCACAAATCCAGATTTCCTGTAACATTTTAAAAGGCACTCATGAAAGAATACCGTAAAAGATTAATGCTTAAATGTTGTGGGAACCTTCTCATTATATCCTCATTGACCAGAATCTTATTAGAATGATGTGTATGACTTTTACTCTTTATCTTGAAAAATGAAAAGTCTTAAAGGAAAGAGACAGAAATAATTAAAAGATTAGGAAATGGAATCCATTATAAGTATTAAAGGCCTTGGATTAAAATGCCTAAAAATTTTAAAGTTCATAGCTTTACCAGGTATATGAGGAAGTAGCATTTGGACAATAATATTTCTAGTTTTTCAAAGGAGATTCTTCTTGAATGGGATGGGCCGTTCATTAAGGGAATTTTCAGTGCACTGATAAAAGACACATGTTCTCCTTCAACACCTGAGAGGTAAAGCCACCAGAAAGAAAGTTCAACATGTGGGTCTTGATTGAAAAGGGATGAGCCATGCCAGGATTGAAAAATAGAAAGAGGTCAGGATGACAACTTAAAATGTACATTTCAAAATTATTATTATAATTAGGAATTGAGAAGACATTCAATAGAATCAGTAAGGTTAACCAGGGGATGAAAAAGTGATTAACATGAGAAACAAGGACAGAAAGAGAAGCAATGGGAATTAGCTACTAACCGTAAATTAATTACAACTATCCTGAAATCTCCTGAGACAGGGATGGAATGTTAGCCTGAGTGTTCAAAAACTTGGAAAGCCTTTCTCCTTCTCTTATGTGTGCTTTCCTGCTTTACAACTTTCTCATTTCCCTGTGTACCTTTCTCCAAAGGCTTCCTCTGCATCCCTTCAGGAAAGTTTGTGGGTAAACCAGTGGGAGCAAACATTTGTGCTCTCCACGCCAAATCCAGGGTGACAAAAGCAAAGTAGTCTCCTCCCCAGATTCCTCTCCAAGGAGAAATCAGACTTGGCCCCCTTTGACATTGGTTGTGTAAACCGAAGAGACTTAGAAAACTACCTTGGAAATATCATTTTTTCTTTTCCCAGAAATTCTAAGTGTTTGCCTTTGAAAGAGGGGTAATGAAGAAGGGCAACGGGGGTGGGGCAGGGAAGAAGTGTGGAGAGGTGGAGGAAGGCCAGGGAGAAGGAGAGAAGGAAGAAGGGAGTAGAGAAACAGACCATAATAGATAAAGGCTAATTTAATCCTATAAATTAATTTATAACTGTATGAGTATTGTTTTTAAGAGGAAATGAATAGCCTTTATTAATTTGTGTCTTTTTGCTTTCCTGCTCTGAACTGTGTTAACTTCCCCTAGAATGCCAATAAATGCAAGTGACCAAAACATCCTTTTGAGCATTATGTTTCTTTATTATGTGAGGATAACTAAGATACAAAAGGAATAACCTAGGAGACTAACAGGAGAGGTGATATATATGGATGAAACCCTAAAACTGAAACAATGCTTAAGATGAAAAAATGCAACATGCAGAGAATTTTAAAAATGAAAAATAGTTGCAATAATAATTATGAAAGGAAATAAAGATTAATTGCAGGTTTAGAGTCCTGGCTCAGTGGTACAGCACTTGCCTGGTATGTGCAAGGACTTGAATTCAAACTCCAGCACCACATACACAGCTAAGTGTTGAAGAAACTAAAACCAGATGAAAAAATAAATAAATTGATTCTGTATTTCTCTCTCTCACTCTGCTCTCTAAAAAAGATTAATTGCAATGGAGCACTAGAAAATAAATAAAAAAGAGAGACATTCTTTGGCTTGTATTATATACTTAGAAAAGATAGTTGTTTTGCTGAATGTAAAATAGAAGTTTGAAAGCATAGAAAACCTCATGGATCTTAAAATCAGAGGAATACTTCACTAAATTTGATTTGAGCAACCAAATATAAATCACACCAACTTTTTGTTTTGTATTCCAAACCCGACAGGAGTAAAAACTTGCTAGTAATATAGTTCTTACTGGATATTCCCATGCAGTTTCTATTTGACATAATTTGAATTGCAGATACAGCCAAGAGTAGAAATAAAATAGGCAGATGAAAGTCAAGATACACAGCTTTATTCTATGCTACTTTAATGTGTTTGGAAATGCATCACTAAAATTGGAAGGAAAGCTTATATAGGAAGCACAGGTTTTTAAAAATTCAACCCACAACTGTTTACCTATCTGATGTTATTTTCACAGGCTTTTCTCCTGAAAAATATCACTGTGTACATTAAACAAGTGTTAAAGAGATTAACTATGGACAATCACATAAAATATCTTAAATTGTCTTATTCAGACAGGTCTTCTCCTTCATGTATGTTGACTGTCCTTTTAACTATAAACCACGACAACTAACCAAAGCAACTATTTTGATATTGCAGGGTTGTGATAGTCACATAGCTTCCAAGGATTTTTCAAGTAGCCATGCCCAAACTGTCCTCTTCTTTTTGGAAACTGAATTCCCCCCTCCCATATTTAGAGACATGGCCAAACTTGAAACTGTCTTTTTCTTGCATGACTCCATTTCCCTATTCAACATGTGGGAACCTGACATTACCTACTCAAATCAGGTCCATCCTTGGAATTCAAATTATCCATTCTCCACACACCACTTGTTATGGTTTATATATGAGATGCCCCCCAAAAGCTCAGGTGTGAGACAATGCAAGAATATTCAGAGATGAAATGATTCGGTTATGAGAGTTGTAAAGTAATTAGTGGATTAATCCACCGATATAGATTACCTGGGTGGTAACTGTGGGCAGGTAAGGTGTAGCTGGAGGAAGTCAGTCATGGTGACTATGACTTTGAGGGTTATACTTCATCCCTGGTGAGCAGAGCTCCCTCTCACTCTTTCTGGTTGCCAAGTCCTAAGCTGCTCCCCTGTCAACACCCTTCTGACATAGTGTTCTGCCTCACCTCAAGCCCAGAGTAATGGAGTCAGCTGATCAGTGGACTGAAACTCTGAAACTGTGAGCCAAACACTTTTTCTCCTCTAAGTTTGTCAGGTATTTTGGTCATAGTGACATAAAGGTGACCAAAACAACCCCTGTTCTTCAATAGTGACTATTTCAGGTAAATGTTTAAAAGCCAAGTGAGCCAATTAGATTTCTTTCCCAGGCTTTCAGTCCTTGATTAGGGGATATTAGGGGACTATGGTCTTTTCCTCTCTGGTCTGAACACTGCATGTCTGAACTTGGGGATCCTAAAGCCAAGATTTATGCCTTTGGGGAAATGTTATTCTGAGAGAATGAAACAACATAAATGAAAAAATCAAGAAATTAAATGAAATTATCATGTGATACAGAAACTCTACCCTTAAGTATATACCCCAAAGAATTGAAAACAAGGACCAAAAAATAAAAAAGGTGTTGTACAACAATGTTCATAGCAGTATGATTCATATGTCTAGCACATGGATGATGGATAAAGAAATTATAAAATAAATATCAAATGGAATATTATTATTCAGCCATAAAAGGAATGAAACTCTGATATATAGTATGAAATGGAGGAAACTCAAACTTTATGCTAAGTGAAATGAGCCATAAAAACATATTTACTGATTTTATTTTTATGAGGTAACTAGAATACTCAAATTTATAGAGACAGAAAGTAGAATAGTGATTACTGGTTGCTGGGAGAAGACAGAGATGGGAAGTGACTGTTAATGGCTACATGATCTCCATTTGAGGTGATGATTAAGGGCTGAAGGCAATTAGCTGTGGTGGTTGCACAGTATTGTGAACTTGCTTAATACCACTGAATCATACACTTAAAAATGGCTAAAATGGTAAGCATTATGTTATGTAAACTTTGCCACAATGGAAGACTGACCCGCCCTTCCACTGCCTCCACACAGTGAGGCATAAAAGCCTAACTGGGCACGTTTCCTAACACAATATGCTCATTACATGAATGTATAGATATATTTCACAAAAAATAAAACAACAAAAACAAAAATCAAGAAAAGGAGGTTCTATCTCACTATCTGCTTTGGTTTAGGTACAGTTCCCTACTGAAAACTGGCCCCAAATCTTCCAAGGCCCACCATTGATATTTTCATTACTCTCAGTAACTACAAATATTAGATTTGACTTATTCGGAGTCCATTAAATCACCAAGTGAATGGCTGACACTTTCCTCATCTGTCTCTCCTGTCTGTTGTGCCACATCCTTCAAAGAGCTCTAAATATTAGCAGAGTCTTGAATCACTCATAACTTTAGTTGCTTTATTGTTATGTCCTTAAAAATTAGCACTTCCATCTCTCATGTAGTAAGAGTATAATTTAAAGTACTGACTAGGTGAGGACTTGACAGAAAAAAAAAGTTACTTGAAAACATTTCACTCTGCCTGCCCCGGGATGAAGAACACCAGTGTTCAAAAAATGCCAACCTCTCAAGCTGTTAAGCATTTAAAAGCCATGTATGCTTTTAAATGATATATAATGGATGTCTTAGAATTCTATTTCTAACAGTCCTGTTTATTTGGTTCACAGACATGTGCATAAAGCCTTTCTAGGTTCACAAACTAACCAAGAGGATTCACCCGGGGCTCTGCCGCGTGTGTTGCTTTGGAAATAGGCTTGGTTGTCAGTGCCCTTAGAGGGCCGTGTCTCAACGCACCTGTCAAGGTTCTTGCGGGCAGTTATTTTCCCTGCCCACTGAGGAAGTGTGGGGGAAGCCTGGGATACCAAACAAGAATTAAGTCAACTCCTCTCTTATAGTTGGAAGATTACTGCAAAACATTGTTTTTTTTTTTTTTTAATGATCACATTGCATTGTTTGCTAATCAAGGTAGGGTTGGTGTATTGCCCCAAGACTGTGTAAATTATTTTATATAAAATTTTAAACAATGAAAAATTACTTATAATACTTAATATGATGGAAGGGTTACGTAAGTAGGTATATAGTTTAGGGAATAATAACAAAAAAAGTCTGTATGTATTTGTTACAATTTTTTACCTGAATATATTTTTTATTTTTATTTAGTTTAAAGAGAGAAGGACAGTGAGAGAGAGAGAGAAAGAGAGAATCAATTTTTTATTTAGTTTTCCACGTGACTTTCATTGCTCCAACACTTTGTTGTATATGAGGTGCTGGGGTTCGAACATGAGTCCCTCACACATGCCAGGCAAGCACTGAGCCACGACTCTAGCCCCTTACCTTAATATTTTTGATTCCTGGTTTGTTGAATATATAGTTAGGGAAATCCAATTTTATAATGAGAGAATTAAATCATACAAAATTATGAGTTTTGTAGGTTAAAATTATTACATTAGGTATAATGATTTTTATTTTACATTTAGTATAAAGAAATAAAATTATTTTCTACTAAACATAAAATAATTTTGTAAAGTTTAATCTGTTAAGTTTAGCATGAAAATTTAAAAAATAATAGCTATTTCTGCCTTTTAAAGAATGACTATTTTATTTGTTTTTACATTCTGGGACTATTTTAGTACAACAATGTGACTTAAGAGATAACATTAGGTCTCCACTCCACGTTGCCGGCACAGAGCTTCTAAAATCTTTGGGATTTCCTATGTAACAGGGGTGAATGAAGCATCTTTTGGAGTCACGCTAGGGTTTATCTTAACGATGTGACTCTTGGAAGATGGGGATTGGCTGCCAAAAGAACCAACTTGATCCACCACTCCACCTTAGTGGAGGGGAAAGGGGCTAGAAATTGAGTTAGTTGCATCAGTCATGGCTATATAATGGAACCTCCATTAAAATCCTAAATGAAGGGGCCTGGAGAGTTAATGGTGGTGTTGGGAGGATGAAGTTCCCTAAAAAGGCATAGAAACTTGTTTTAGTCAGCAATTTCATTGCTTTGACTAAAAGACCCAACAAGGACAATTTTAGGAGGAAAAGCTTATTTGAGGGCTCACAGTTTTAGAGGTTTTAGATCATAGAAGGCTTGCTCCATTTCCTGGGGCTCAAGGTGAGGCTGAATATCATGGCACAAGAGTGTGGCAGAGGCAAGCGGTTCAAAGCATGGCTCCAGGAAGCAGAGAGAGAGAAACTCCACACCAGATACAAATATATACCCCAAAGGCACACCCGCAGTGATCCACCTTGTCCAGCACCACACTACATGCCTTCAGCTACTACCCAATTGATCCCTAACATGGATTAAGGCTCTCATAACCCAATCAATTTCGCCTCTTGGCCATTTTTGCATTGTCTCAATATTGAGCTTCTGGGAAACACCTTTCATCTAAACCATAGCAAAACTCCATGTGTCCCACCCTCCATACCTCACTGTATGCATCTCTCCAACCTAATTTTTCCCAAGTTATATGTTTTATAATAAGTGAAATGTTTAATGTGTTCTGTGGGTATAACAGAAAATTATCCAGCCTGGGGAGGTACTTGTGGGAACCACTGATTTGTAAATTTGGTCAGAAGTAAGTGGGGCCTGGAATTTGTTATTAGCCTCTGAAGTGGAAGCAGTCTTGTGGGACTGAACCCTTCATTTCTTGGGTTTTATGCAAACTCCAGACAGCATCAAAACTGAATTGAATTGAAGAACTCCACTTGGTATCCAGAGAGTTAGAGAATTAGTTTTTGGTGTAGGGCAAAACACACACACACATTTGGTGTCAGAAAAATTGTAAGGTATGGTTTTCCTTTTAGATGACTTTAATGAGATTTCTTTTATAGTCATTCAATAGTAAATATTTCTTGAAGTACTGCTATCTGTTAGGAACCATTCTAGACTCTGAAGTGAAATAAAGGTTCTATAAAGAAACAGAGCCAAGAGAAGACTTAGATAGAAAGAGATTTCATGTATGTATGTGTGTATGTGTGTATATATATATATATATATATATACACACACCCATATATTTATGTTTTGTTTATTATATCAACTTGTGATGTGATTATGGATGCTGAGAAGTCTAACATTGTATTGTATGTAATCTGGATTCCCAGGAAAGCCAGTGGTGTCACCCAAAGATCTGAGAACCAGAGGAATGATGGTATAGATTCTAGTCTGATGACAGTGGAGAAGGTAACCTTTAGAGAAGTCAAGAAGGAGGCTCCCTCCCACCATAAAGGTAACATCCAAGAAGTAGGCATTATGTAGTCAGGGGAGAAACATATCAGCCCAAGAACAGAGATTATACAGCAGGATGGCTTTAATATAGTTGTTTTATATATTTCCATAATTTTTAACAATGAGAATTCAATGCTTTTTACCTCAAACTCTTATTAAGCCCAAATAGGAGAATTTTGAGGTTTGTACTATGTAAATGATTAAGTATCTAAGTAGTTTAGCTGTTAAGTTGGAATGAACCTACAATTAAGATTTGCCACCATAAATTTATCAGTCAATCATGATATATCTTTTGCACATAGTATGAATGCACCACAGAGTTTAATTTGGAAAACTATGAGTAATTTCAGAGATGATTATAGGTTGCTAGACTTTAAAAGCTGTCACTTGCCATTGTTAAAGGGGTAGGTTTCTGATTCAACATTTTGAGAGTTCTAGGGTAAAATGTACTTTTAAAGTGCTTATTAAAATATTAATGTTGGATATCACTGGACTGAAACTGTATAATTTTATATTACTTTATGAGAATGCTTTATTTAATTCATATTCAATAAAGACCACTTCAAGCTCTTAAATTAAGTTATCAGGAAAATATCCTTCCCTTTATTTTGAAACTTAGCATATTCTATTACAAACTGATGAACAATGAGACAAACACCGAATTGATACAAAAGAGATCTAGGCTTGGGCACTGAATTCTGTTCCATTTTTCAAGCTAACTCATTTTTCTTACGTAAAGTTGCATATCTATAAAATGGCAGTTGGTAGGTGGGTTATTAGGTTTTTCTAAAAATTTCTTCTGGCTCAAAATTTAATAATTTTATAAGCCATGTAAAAATTTTATAGAACATTGCAGAGATAAGCTAAGTGAGAAGTGCACGAGAAGAAGACTATATGAATATCTTTTTGTAATCAAAACTTTCAATTGAAAATAATGGAAGTCACACTGGCTAACTTAAACCTACTGGAATTTATTAAAGGATATTAGGCAATTCAAAGAATCTATCTCCAAATAAATGTAACCAAAGAGGTGAAAGACCTGTACAATAAAAATTATAGAACATTGAAAAAATTGAAGAAGATACAAGAAGATGAAAAGACCTCCCATATTCATGGATAGGTAGAATTAATATTGTTAAAATGTCCATATTATAAAAAAGAATATACAGGTTCAATGCCATCCCCATCAAAATACCAAAGACAGTTTTATACAGCTAGAAAAAAAGTCTTAGAATTGTTTTGGAAGAATAAAAGACCCAGGATAGCCAAAGCAATTTTAAGCCAAAAACAAAACAATGCTGGAGGAATCAAAATACCCAACTTCAAATTATACTGCAAAACTATAGTAACAAAAACTTTATGGTACTGTCATAAAAACAGACACATAGACAAACGGAACAGAATAGAAGACTCAAGAGACAAATCCTCATAGATACAGTCATTTTGCCCTTGACAAAGGTGCTGAAAACACATATTGGAGAAAAGGGTCTCTTTAACAAATGGTGCTGGAAAAACTGGTTATCCTTAGATAGATAAGATCCTTCTCTCTCACTACACTCAAGAGTCAACTCAAAATAGACCGAAGACCTAAGAATTAGACGGGAAATGGTGCGAATCTTAGAAGAAGAAAATATAGGGCCAAAACTCCAACATACAGGTACAGACAACAACTTCCTCAATATCTCAGGAAATGATATCAAGAATTAATAAATGGAATGGCATCAACTTAAAAAGCTTCTGCACACCAAATGAAAAAATTAAGAATATGAAGGCAGAATCTCCAGAATGGGAGAAAATCTTCACTACCTACTCTATTGAAAGAATATAAAGAACAACTAAAAAGAACCCTAATTAATAAATTGACAAGTTAACTAAACAGATGCTTCTTAAAAGAAGAAATACAAATCACCAACAAATACATGAAAAAATATCCAACATCCTGGAAATCAGGGTGATGCAAATCAAATCAAAACTTCACTGAGATTTCATCTTATTCCAGTTAGAATGACAGCCATCAAGAATACAAGCAATAATAAATGCAAGAGAGGATGTGAAGAAAAAAACACCTTTTCAATGCTGGTGGGATTGTAAATTAGTACGTACACTATGAAAATCAGTATGGAGGTTCCTCAAAAGACTAGGAATGGAACCACCATATGACCCAGGTATACAAATCCTTAGTATTTATCCTAAAGAATTCAAGTCCTCATACTATGCTGATACATGCATATCCATGTTTATAGCAGCACAATTCATAATAGCCAAACTATGGAACCAGCCTAGATGTCCATCAATGGATGAATGAATAAAGAAAATGTGGTGTATGTGTATATGTATAAAATTCCATTTATAAAATTTTAAATTCAGCTATAAAGAAAAATGAAATTATGGCATTTGCAGGAAAATGGAAGGAACTAGAGTCCAATATGTTATGTGAAATAAGTCAAACTCAGAAGGTTAAGGGACATATATGTTTTTTCTCATATGTGGAAGCTAGAGAGGAAAAAGGAAAATAAAGGTAGTGATGGGGGATGTCTTGAAAATTGAAGGGACAGCAGTTGAGTAGAGGAAAGGGACTAAGCAAAGGAGAAGGAGCAAGAAAGGAGAAATAATGTGAAACAATATTGGCCCAATTACATTATTTTATCCTGTACTTGAACAAATATGAAACAATGAATCCCACCATTATATATAATTATAATGCAATATGGAAAAAGAGCCCTGAAACAGGTGTGGATATTATTCAGCAAGGAACAATAAAGCCAAAGAACATCCAACTCATACTGCAGACAGTTACAGTGAAAAACCACCTGCACCATGTCTGCCACTAGGTGCCGACTATGCTTGGCACAGGATACCAATTAGCACCATCATCATACGTCTAGAGCAGATGCTTCCGTACTTGCCAAATGATAGGTCACTTGGGTTCAGCCACCTCTTCATGTTCCTCTCAACTGCACCTGAGCCTTAGGCAAGTATATAAAATATTGAAATCTGGATTACATACTCACAACTTTCATTATGAGAGATCCTATGGAAAATGTGTTGTTTTTAACTTTCCTTTGAGAAGGCAGACTCATAATGTGAATAACAAGTCTAATATATCCTTATAGCAAAAGATGGTTCTAGTACAAGCATTATGTGAAATGCTTGTGATGAAAAGTATCTTGAAGTATGGATTTTTTTCAGATTTGGAAAGTTGTGTGTGTATGTGTACACATGTAATTTGAAGGTAATTTTACAGTATTTGTAAAAAATTTTTTTCATGAAGCAGTTTGTTACAACAAAATGCAAGAAAGTACAGGGGTCACTATCTCAGTCACTTATGTGGACAATCTGTGATTGTTTGGGAACACCATCATACTTTACTGAATATTTATGCTACAGATAAAGCCATCATTTTATTATACTTACTCACATTTAAGTACTCATCAGCAATATACATGACATAACATTGATATGTCAATGAAAAAAATGTGTTCAGGGAAATTAAACAATATAGCAGCATCACCAGAAACTTTGCATTAACTTTTGAACAGCAGCGACAGCTAACAACAACCTTCAGTCTCCACTACGATGCTGATTTCAAAGGTGATGCCTCAAAGTATTTTATTTTGGTAGGTGAGAAGAAACATCACAAGCAGTTGAAAAACCAGGAAGTATGTCCTTTAGGGATAAGGAGGCATTCTGTTGATTGGTTTTAAAAATGTTTCCTCCAGAGTTTTCTGTCTCATTAGTAACAGTTTTTGTTTTAGAAGATTCTCTTTGATTTTGTAAATCAAAATTATTTCCTATTCTGTGTGCAAGCATGCTGCTCTAGTCTGTCACAGATCTTCTTCTAGCCCATCACAGATCTTCACTAGGTCATCTATAAGATGACTATTATTAGTATCACTTTAATTCAGAACCATTTCAGTTATTTCACCAATGGTCAACAAATGAACTAAGGGAATCCCATGGTCAAAGTAAAAGCTTTCTTTAATATCTACATCTTCCAGCTTATTGATGGACCCTGAAGGTATATTTTTGGCAGTCATAAGTTAGACAGTATTTTTCTCTCACTTGACATATGGAATCCTTTAAAATCACTACCTCATTCATTAATCAGCATTTCTGAAGACAATTACTGGCCAGAGGTTGTATCAGGCTTGCACAACTGTCTTTATCCAATGTGTTCTGAGCATTGGAAAAAGCATATATGCGATCTTTCATGCTAAAATCCTTTGAAAACCTTCCACACCATTCCTCTGTTTACTACTGTTAGCATGCTCTTTAAAAAATGTATTGTTATATTTTATCCTCTTTGATCTAAGGATATCCTTGTCACATTGCTAAATTAATCAAGTCACATTTGAGGTAAAGTACATGACATAAGCATTATTTCTGATGAGAATTTTAGCTGGAGAATGAACAGAACAATTTTCCAGGAATAATAATAAAGTCTTGCAGTAATCATCCAGTCTAGCTTCTCTGAAGTGAGCACAAGCTGCTGGTACAACATGTTTGTGAACAACCAGAAAAGAGGTCCCAGGTTTCCATGCTTTATTTTTGTTAGCACAGAAATTGACTGGTAAGAAATGCACTCCTTTAAAACATCAAGGACATAAGCTTTTGCCTGTCATGGTTCTTATGTGTGCCTACTGCATTAGCAGATTCCAACAGTAATTTTGTCCTTGGCATTTTTCGTTCCTATAGGGGTTGTCCCATCATCTGTAGTCAGTGTCTTTCTGGGATGATAATGCCAAAATAGTGATATTTCATTAGCATTATAGACTTGCTTTAAGTGTCAGATTTTCACCAGTGATAACCTTGGAAAACTTATAAATGAATTTGTGCTCTATTGTCACAAAACTTTAAAAATTGAATGTCATATTTTTCTTAAACTTCCTCAAGCAGCACATTGGATGTCTATAATTCCCTTTAATTTTCAATTACTGTGATAGATCTTTGTGTTTTAAGCTCAGCATACCATTAAGTAACAAGTGTTCACTACTATGCTGACAGACACACTCTTTCCATACATGAATGAGCTCTTCATTTTTAGCTTTAGGCAGTGTTTTTCTATTTTTTCATTAACTTCTGTTCATCACTTTCAGCATTGGATTTCAACAGTTTATCCGTGGGGCTGGAGCGGTGGCTTAGTAGTTGTGGTGCTTGCCTGGCATGCGTGAGTATGTAGGTTCGTACCCTGGCACCATGTACACAACAAAGTGTCAGAGCAATGAAGGCCACATAAAAAACTAAATAAAAATTGTTTCTCTCTGTCTCTCTCCTGTCTCTCACTGTTCCTGAATCATTATTTTTTGAAGCTTATCCATCTGTTTCTTCAGATCATATATGGTAGCCATTTCAACATGACACCCTTCTGTAAGATTCATATTTACCCCAGTTTCAGTTTCTCCAACCACTTGACTTTCTGTGCTATAAACATAAAGACTTAACAGACGTATATAGAATATTTCACCCCAAATCAGCAGAATACTCCTTCTTCTCAGCAGTACATGGATCTTTCTCCAAAATAGATCATATTCTGGTTTACAAAGGAAATCTCAGCAAATGTATAAAAATAGATACTATCCCATGTATCCAATCAGACCATAATGCCAAGACCCTAGCACCAAAAACAGCAACAAAACCATAACAGAAAACACACATATTCCTGGAGATTGTCTAATACTTTATTAAATGAAGAATGTATCCAAGAAGACATGAGAGCAGAAATAAAAAAAATTCTTGGAAGAGAATGAGAATGAAGACACAACATATCAAAACCTCTGGGACTGCATGAAAGCATTTCAAAGGGGAAAATTTTTAGCACTGAGTGCCCAAATTAAAAATGAAGAGAGATCCCAAATAAATAAGCTTATGCTCCACCTCAAATCCCTACAAAAGGAAGAAAAATCTAACCCCAAAGCCAGCAGAAGACAGGAAATAATCAAGATCAGAGTTGAAATCAATGAAATTGAGAACAAAAACAACAACAATAACAACAACAACAACAAAAAAAAACAATAAAAAGAATTGATGAAACGAAGAGTTGGTACTTTGAAAAAAAATTGATAGACCCCCTAGCCAATCTCATTAAAAGAGGGAGAGAAATGAAGCAAATCAATAAAATCACCTATGAAAAGGGAGCCATCACCACTGACCCCATGCAAATCCAACGAAATATAAGATCATAATTCAGAAAACTATTCTCTAAATTCAAAAATATGGAAGACATGGACAAATTTCTAGACACATACAACATCTCTAAATTGACACAGGTAGATACTGAATTCCTAAACAGCCCAATAACTTGCACTGAAATCCATACAGCAATTAAAACTTACCAAAGAAGAAAAGTCCAGGACCTGATGGTTTCCCCACTGAGTTTTGCCACACTTTTGAAGTGGAGATAACACCTCTCCTTATTAAGCTATTCCAAGAAATTGAAAAGGAGGGAACTGTCCCAAACTCTTTTTTTTTTGAAGCAATCATAACTCTGATACCAAAACTGAAAAAGGACACATCAAAAAAAAGAAAAGTACAGACCAATATCCCTGATGAACCTGGATGCAAAAATCCTTAATAAAGTTCCAGCAAACTGTATTCAAAAATATATCAAGAAGATAATCCATCATGATCAAGTGGTCTTCATTCTAGGTATGCAGGGCTAGTTCAACATATGCAAATCAATTATTATAGTTCATCACTTAAACAGAATTAAGGACAAAAAACATATGATCATCTCGATGCAGAAAAGTCCTTTGATAAAATTGATCACCCTTTTATACTCAAAACTCTAGAGAAAATAGGGATCAAAGGAACTTATTTAAACTATGTGAAGGCTGTATATGCCAGACTCTTGGCTGGTATAATACTAAACAGAGAAAAGTTGAAAGCATTTTCACTAAACTCAAGAACAAGACAAAGCTGTCCACTCTCACCAATTTATTCAATATAGTTCTTGAGACCCTAGGTGGAGCAATCATTCATGAGAAGGAAACCAAAGGTATAACAATAGGAAGAAAAAAAGTCAAACTATCCCTTTTTGCTAACGATATGATGCTTTATCTGGAAGATCCAAAAAACTCCACAAGAAAACTGCTTGAACTCATAAACAAATTTAGCAAAAAAGTGACAGGCTTTAAGATCAATATCCATAAATCAATAGCTTTACTATACACTAACAATAATAAGGCAGAAGAAGAAATAAGGAAATTGGTTCATTCACAATATCCTCAAAAAGAATAAAATACCTGGGAATTAATATAAAAGGGAAATCAAAGACCTCTACAACAAAATTATTGGACATTGAAGAATGAAATTCACAATGACCTGAGAATATGCAAAGACATTTCATGCTCTTGGTTAGGCAGAATTAATGTAATAAAAATGCCCATTCTGCCAAAAGTTCTGTATAGATTCAATGCAATCCCATCAAGATACCAATGCCATTCTTTACAGATATAGAAAAGGCAATTCTCAAATTCATTTGGAACAAGAAGAAACCCACAATAAACAAAACATCACTAAGCAAGAAAGACAAAACAGGTGGTTTTGATATTCCAGATCTAAAACTATACTATAGAGCTGTAGTAACAAAAACAGCATGGTACTGGTATCAAAATAGGAATGAAGACCAATGGAGTAGAATAGAAGACCCTGAAACAAACCTGTAGATCTTTAAACATCTGATCTTTGACAAAAGGTGTCAAAATATAACATGGAGGAGAGATAGCCTTTTCAACAAATGGTGCTGGACAAACTGGACAGCCACTTGCAGAAAGCTGAAATTAGACCCTTATCTTTCACCTTGCATGAAAATCAAATCAAAATGGATCAAGGAACTAGGAATTAAACCTGCTACCATTCAACTGCTGGAAGAAAAATTATGACCAATACTCCAGCATTTGGGAATAGGCAAAGACTTTCTCAACATGTCTTCTAAAGTGAAAGAAGTAAAGTAAAAAATCAGTGAGTGGGATGCCATAAGCTAAAAAGCTTTTGCACAGCTAAGGAAATGATCAAAATTGTCAAAAGACTTACTATAGAATGGGAGAGAATCATGGCCTGTGATTCTTCTGACAGGGGACTAATATCTAGAATTTACAAAGTCGTCAAAAATCTCAACCACAAAAATGTAAATAAATGATTCAATACGTGGGTCAAAGAGCTAAATAGAAACTTCTCAACAGAGGACATTGAGAAAGCCAATGAATACATGAGAAAGGGCTCTAAATCACTAGTAATCAGAGAAATACAAATGAAAACTACATGAAGATTTCACCCCACTCCAGTCAGATTGGCAAAATGAAGAATATAAACAATAATAGATGCTGGAGGAGCTGCGGAGAGATAAGAATGCTAGCCCACTGTTGGTGGAACTGCATCCTGGTATAGCCCCTCTGGAAAGCAGTGTAGAGAATCCTCAAAAAACTAGGGATGAACTCACTATATGATGCAGATATCCTCTCCTGGGTATTTTTACAGGGGATTTAGAAACAGCACATTACAGCAACACATGAAATCTATGTTCATAGCAGCTCAATTTACAATAGCTAAATTATGGAACCAACCCAGATGCCCTTCAATAGATGAAAGGATCCAAAAACAATGGTATATATATATATACACAGCCTGGAGTTCTACTCAGAAATTAGAAACAGTGATATTTCAGCTTTTGAATGTAAAGGAGTAGTGATGGAAGAAATCATGTTGAGCCTAACCCAGTGAGTCAAGGGTTGAATGTCTTCACTCATCTGTGGAGGCTGGGTTTAAACCCAGGCCTTGTGAAAGGCAGTCAATCTCATGTATTAGACCCAGCAAAGGGTAGCAACACATAATCTATGGCAATCATAGATATGTATTGGGAAGGTGGGGGAGGGGGCTGGTGGGGAAGAGGAAAGGGAGGGAAAATAAAGATGGATCTAAGGGTAAATCTGATTTAAGAATATATACATATTGCAGCCTTCGAGGGTAAATGGATGGTTATGGAAGAGATCATGATGAGTAAAATCAGCTTA
>PVKS010029885.1:0-24932 GCA_004027875.1 Aplodontia rufa | reverse complement strand
GGATGGATGGGTGGGTGGGTGGATGTGTGGGTGGATGGCTGGATGGATGATGGGTGGATGGATGGATGGATGGATGGACTGGTGGGTGGATGACTGAATGGGGGGACAGAGGGATGGATGCATGGGTAGCTTATTGAACAACTGGATGTGTGGATGGCTAGATGGATGATTATATGGAGGTATGAATGAATGGATGAATGAGATAGAAACCTAAAATGCTCATGTCAGAGTTTCTGAACCCTTTTATCTGGACCTCTCACCAATTTTCCCTCATCTTCTACTGAGCTTGGCCCCATGAGTCCAGAAAGGCCTCTCTAGCATGCCCTGGCTCCAGCTATCAGTTCAACATCCCTGGCTCTGAGCTTGGAGTTCCTGCTCACCTCTGTGGGGTAGAAACCCCCGCTTTTCATGCACTGTTGTCCAAATGGGTTTCCTTTGCTGCCTAATAGCCCTGCAGATGGGACCTGAATCCTGGTTCACCACGTGCCAGCCATGTGACTCTTACCCTCTCTGCCTCAGTTTCCTGGGCATGGGGACAGATTCACCCTCTCCCAGGGCTTCTGTGAGCAGGCAGGTGCTTAAGGCTTGCTTGGTGCACCTTGTGGGGCCTGCAGGAGAGAGGCCCTCACTCTGCACTCAGAAACTTGAGTATGATTTTTTTTATGGTGCTGATGATGGTGATGTTGATGTCAACTGAGAATCCTGGGGTCCTAGCAGATAGCTGACCACTGCAGCAGATGGACAAAAGGACTCTGGCCAGATGAGGAAAATTCTGGCATAACTTTGTGGTCACAGCCCAACAAGTACAGGGGACTTTCAGTCTGGAAGCACAAGAATCCACTCTGGCACAGCTGCGGGGCCACCTGATGCTCCACTCAATGCATCTTCTTGGAGACACAGCTCTGACATGACTTAGGACCCAGCTGTGCCCAGTGAAAAGGCCACATTCTCTGATCAGGCAGGGGTGGCCAGTGAGATGTCAGGGGAAGTATTTGGGTAGCAGAAAATATCTGTCTGGGGGAGCTCAGCTGGGAGGGGCTCCCTTTGTGCCATGTCCCTTTCTCCTCCTTCATCTGCCTTTTGGATCCGTGGGACACCTTGAAGGTGGAAGCCACTTGCTCAGGACTGTGGGCTTTTTCAGCCATGTGAGAAGTGGAGAGCATTCTCAGCTCGGCAGCTGTATGAAAACAGGGGCCTGATCAGCGTGTTGGCCACAGCTTGCTGAGCCTGCTGTGTGAGATGACAGAGGGTGAGAGGACGACTGTCACGAAAGCCAGCTTTGTGGGGAGGAGATCTGGACCAGGTGAGGTGTGGGTGAGGCCTCTGGGGTGCTGAAGATGAGGTGAGCACTGGCCAGGGTCACATGGACTGGTGGGCACTGGTGTCACCAACAGCAGCGTAGGGACCCTGAGTGGTCAGGGCAGGGGTGCACCCACCACACTTGCTGATGGTGTGGAGACGACTGTGTCCCTGGGTGCCTGGAGGCTCTGCTGGACTCCGATGAGGCCACTCCACCTGGGGAGGGGCTGGCAGAAGGGGAAGATGAAAGAAAGGCAAACAGAGCTCAAGTGCGCCAGGGCCACCGCATGGCTGCGCTGGGCTCAGCACACGGCTCCTGGGGCCCGGAGCTTGGCGGCCCTGTGACCGCCTCAGGACGCAGGGGCACAGGGTGAGGCAGCTGCGCTCAGTCTTGTTGTCAGCCAGCCTGGGCGGCCAGGTTCCGGGTCCAGGGGAGAGGCCTCTCCCCAGCCCCCTCTCGTCTGCATGGTCCAGGTTAAATTCCTTAGCGGGAGGGAAGGAGTGGGAAGAAGCCACTGCCCAGCTCCCGCAGCTTTGAGCTCCCACCCACCTCTTGGTTCTGGTCTCTAACGTGCAGTTTCTCATCATTATTCAAAATAGACTTTTGTCACTTATCTAAACTGTTGTTGGTACAGGGACACCTTCCGCCAACTCAAACTCCCCACGTAAAAACAGCTCATTCGGCCCTGAGTAGCAAGGTGCCTTTGATGGGAAACTATCAAAGTCTCCCAGGGCTCGCTGGCTGCCCTGCAGAGGTTGTTCTTGGGGTGAGCAGCATTTCAAGAAGGCAAGCAATGTAAACGCTGGTGTGTGTGCGCGGGGTGTGTGTGTGTGTGCACGCGCGCGCAGAACTTCTGATCATGATTTAAAGACTGAATAATAGATTGAGCAATCATACTTCAGGCAGCCCTGAAACACAGAATACTTGGTGAGGTACCCTTGGTTTGCATGTTGAATTTAGTGTCCCTTTCAAAAAAAAAAAAGAGTGGTAAAATCATTCCCCCACCTCAGACTTTATTTTCAATGAATGTCTAATTATAGTACAATTTTGGATATACAGAACTACTCTACTATTAACGTTGTTATGATACATTTGTTGCAATATAATATATGGTACTGGGGATTGAGCCAGGGTGCACTACCACTGAGGCACATCCACAGCCCTTTATGCATTTTGTTTCGAGACAGGATCTCACCAAGTTGCAGAGGCTGACCTCAAACTTGCGATCCTCCTGCCTTAGCCTCCTGGGTCACTGGGATTACAGGCATGCACCACACTGCCCTGCTATAACATACATTTTTAACCAATATTTAAACCAGACTCCCCTACCTATCTAGACCAGTGTTATTTTTCACTGGCACAATTCAGTATTTGAAGAAGTCACTATGAATTCAGTATGCTGCGATTCTAAGTTCGATTCCACCCATGAGAGTTTGATGATCTAGTTATACAGTTCTCATCTCCACTTGGCAAGGACACTGGGTACAGGGGTTTGGCTGCAGCCTGCATCCCCCACCCCTCTCCCCTGAGCTCCGGAAGAGCCATGTCCTCCTCTTGCACTCAGACCCCCCTTTCCAATTCCCAAGCGCCTCTTAGTCCAAGGCCTCCCTGCTCACACAGATAGAAACCAGCCTGTGAAACACGTCCCCCAGCAGGTCACGAAACTCAGCAGGAATGGCTGCTCCACGTGTCACCCAGGGCACCCTGTGACGCCCCTCCTCCAGGGACTCTCCCTGGGTAGCTGGAGCCGGCAGAGGTCATTTCCCACCCTGGAGCTCCACAACACCCCAGCTGCAAAGCGGGTTTCTTTTTCTTTTTTTCTTTTTTTTTTTAGCATTAAAAGAGAAATGTAGACGGTTGCCATTTTGCCTCCTTAGAAATGGGTCTGGGGGTGGGACCGATCCCTCCTCATACAGAGCTGTGCGATGGGCTGTGCCCAGGAGCCCCCTGGAGAGAGCTCCTTGTAGCACAGCTCAGCACCTTGGGGCCAGCTCTGTGCTCCAGCAGAGCATGAGGCTCCCTGAACACGTGGTCCCCTGTGAAATGAATCACGTGCAATTAGTATTTTTGTTTTTTGCACAGGAGATTGAACCCAGGGGTGCTTTACCACGTCCCCAGTCCTTTTAATTTTTTTATTTTGAGGCAGGGTCTTGCTGAGCTGCTTAGGGCCTAAGTTGCTGAGGCTGGCCCCAAATTTGCAATCCTCCTGTTTCAGCCTCCACGTGTGCGCCACCATGCATGCGTTTATTGGGTTGAGGATGTGGCCAGAAGATACTATAGAAGTTGATGCAATTTATTAACGGGGATACACTACAAATCCCACGGCTTACCTACCCTTACCCGGGAGGGGCCAGACAGCCTGATTTCAGAGAGCAGACGGAAAGTGAGGGCTCACATGGGGAGTTTTACAAGCCAATAAACCCTGCTGGCTTGGGGTAACAGGTACAGCTGAGACTCGAAGAGCCCCCTGTATTGCCGAGCCCCTGCAACCTCTCATAGTCCCACTCATGTAGCCAACTCTCCTTTGGGAAAGTCAATTTCCACATGATCACAGATTGAGTAACCATGGCCCAGCCGGGCTAGCGAGGCTCCCTCCTCTGACAACCTTGCACAGTACGGTTGGGTGTCCTTCAATGATCGAGATGCAAATCCTTTCTGCCAGCCCTTGCCAAAGCAAGCGCCTGGCCTGCGTGCACAGTGTCCACTGACCTTTCAGGCCGGGGTCTGTGTCCCCGTCTTGGTCTTGGAGTAGGGCGTAGCCCTCGGCATGATCTTCCATTGTGTCGAACTCCTGGCGGGGCTCAGCCATCCTGGATCGAGGTTCGCCTGGGAGAAGAGGAGGCAGGGTAAGAGAGGACGGGTGGGACGCCTGGCCGGGGGGCCTCACTTCCCAGGAGTGTGGGGTCCAATGGGGACAGGCAAAGGCCCCCTCCCCCAGGTCACGGGAGGCAGATTTCAGCCACCCTCTCCCCTCACCAACGAGTGGATGCCCAGACTCTTCCCGAACTCCGTATCCCTGCCAAAGCGCAGGGACATTCTGCGCATTTGTGGTTCACCATGCTCAAAACCACCAGTTCTGCGGGCTGACTTATTCCCAGCACCCTCTCTACTTCCTTGGAGGATAAATGCTAGTTTATTGACTACTAGTTGGACTTATTTTATGGAGGGATAGGACAGGAGAGGGAAGGTGATCAGAGGGCTTTTCTGGTCAAGAAAACAAAGCCAGAGAGGCAGACCGGCTGTTCTAGCAGTGGCAACTAGAAGCAAAACCAACTCTTTGGGGCTGGAGCCGTGGCTCAGCGGTTATAGCGCTTGCCTGGCAGCGCAGGGACATGGGTTCGAACCCCAGCACCACGTACACAACAAAGTGTCAGAGCAACGAAGGCCATGTGAAAAACTAAAAAAATTTGATTCTCTCTTTTTCTCTCTCTGTCCTTCTCTCTTACAAACAAGACAAAACTGTTTTGTTTAAATTAGAAACAGGGTCTTGCTATGCCTCCCAGTCTGGCCTTGAACTCCTGGGCTCAACTGATCCTCAGCTTCCCATACCTGGGGCCACAGGTGTGCCTGGCTGTGATTTATTTATTGTGGTGCTGGGGATGGAACCCAGGAACTTCCCCATGCTCAGCACACACCCTGCTACTGAGCTGCACCCCAGCTCAAACCCAGCTGTGGATTCCGACTCCAGAGCTCTTCACCAGCTCCTGACACCCCCTGCTCAGAGCTTACAGGCTCCCCTGGAGGTCAGGGCTGTGGCTTCATCTCACAGTCACCTACCAGGTGCCTTCTGAGAATAGCTGTCCCAGTGGCTGAGAAGAAGCCAAAAGGGCCTTGGCGGGGGTCAGGCTTTGGAGCTGAAGAGCAACACGCACCTCTGCCCCTCAAAAGCCCTAGGCAGGAGAGACCACTCCGCTCTCCTTCGCTCCTCCTGGCCTGGGGAGTTTTGATAATCTAACCCTTCCTGTCCCTCTTGTCACAGAGGCTGACTCTGTGACTGAAGAGTCCAAGCTGAGAACAAGCTGGCCCTGATGCCGCCTTGGCTCAACAGCCTGGGGCTCGGCTTTGCTCTGCCGTTCACTCTTTCTCACTCTTTTGCAGGCTGGGGATCCAACCCAGGGCCTCGTGCAAGCCAGGCAAGCGCTCTGCACTGCTGCACCTGCCGCCCGTGCCCTCTGGCTGCGGCTCGGGGCCCCCCCGGCTCCAGTGCCAGGATTGCACAGCCCTGGGCCAGGCTCCGGGTCGCCGGGGGTGTGGGGGAGCCATTTTCCCAGGCCTCTCTTTTTCAGATGGATGGGACCCCTGAGAGGAAAGTCTCTTGCTCAGTGAACTTGTGAAAAGAGACTGGTGGGGCTCAGAGGCGCTTCCACGAGGGGCCATTCTGGCTACCTCTGCTCGCGAGGCCAGGCTGTCCCCAATCCAGGTGCAGCTGCAGGTTTCCTGAGAGCAGGTGCTGAGAGCGCCTGGGAAACCTGAGAAAGCAGGGAGCCCCATGCACAGCAGATTGTCCCTCCCTGCTGCTCCTGGAAGTCCAGAGCCACCCTCAGGGACTCCCTGAGAGGCCAGGCTCGCCGATGGCGCACACCACCAGTCCACGGGCACGGCGCATGCACACCGGTGTTCCACATGTCAGCCGGTTCCTTTGCGGAGAACAAGAAAGGACAAAACGCACCACTTGTCAGGCTCAACGGGGGCCAGATCATGAGCATCAATTCTCAGTGGCCCCCAGTCACGGCCACCGTGTCCATGCAGTTCCCAACGGGCGAAGTAGGCGCAGGACCCAGGCGGAGCAGAGGGAACGGCCTTCACCTGTGGGCTAGGCTGTGTGTCACAGGTGGTTCCAGACCAGAGGCTGTGGCAGCCAGCACCTCTCCCGTGCCCTCTGCTCCTCCGCCCCGTCAGTGAGAAGCAGGCATATCAGGGACACAGTGGGTGCCCCTCACTCAGCCAAGAGGAGCCTGGCACGGGGGCCAGGCGCGGTCTGGGCTCTGCTCACAGGCAGGGTGGACTGGGTGGGTCAGGAGTGACTGCTGGCAGGGAGTGGCAGTGCTGGCCACAAGCTGGAACCAGCGTGCAGGTGGAGGGACCCGCAGGAAGGGGCAGGTCCAAGAAGCACATTTGAGAAAATCTTAGACTGGGCTTCAAAATCAGGGTGCCCTCAGGCGGAGACTTTAGGACGGCATACACTGGAGGTAGGGGCTTGGGTGGCTGGGAAAATAGCACAAAGGAAGGAAGGTGGCTGGACCATGAGGGCGGGTCCTGTGATGACTCCTTGGAAGAAACCCCCACCCCACATGGACCTAACTGGATTCATTTCGCTTAACAGGCTCTGGAAAATTCATTTTATTTTATTTTATTTTATTTTTTTAGAGAGAAACAACTTTATTTAGTTTTTCACATGGCCTTAGTTGCTCCAACACTTAGTTGTGTACGTGGTGCTGAGGTTTGAACCCGGGTTTGTGTGCTTGCCAGACAAGCGCCAAAACCGCTGAGCCACCGCTCCAGCCCCTGGAAAATTCATTTTATTATCCCCTCTGACTTCCATTATAATTTTGTTTGTTTGTTTTCCCCCGTGCTGGGGATTGAACCAAGGGGCGCTCTACCACTGAACCACATCTCCAGCCCTTGTTTATTTTGAGGCAGGGTCTTGCTAAGTTGCTGAGGCTGGCCTCAAACTTGTGATCCTCCTCCTTTGGCCTCCTGAGTCGTTGGGATTACAGGTGTGCACCACCACACCTGGCTAATTTTAAGTTTTTCATGAGTCTTTATTTTAATGTTTTTTTTCCAATGGAAAGGTATTCCACCTGAACTTCAAGTCAAGTGTCGAAACTTTTCAGACAGTAGATTCCATAGGCTCTGTGCCCTCTCCTGGAGCACTGGGGAAGTAGTCGTGATGATAAACGAATTGGCATGGTTGAGTTATGAGAGAACTATTTATGGACACTGGAATCTGAATTTCATATAATTGTTGTGGGTCATGAAATATCATTCTTCTTCTTCTTTCTTCTTGGTATTGAGGATTGAATGAGGGGTGCTCTCCCTCTGAGCTACACCCAGGTACCTCAGTCCTTATTTTTTTTTGGTATCAGGGATTGAACTCAGGTATGCTTGACTGGGTCATATCCCCAGCCCATTTTATGTTTTATTTTGAGAGAGGGCCTCACTAAGTTGCTGAGGCTGGCTTTGAACTTCTGATCCTCCTGCCTCAGCCTCCGGAGCTGCCGGGGTTACAGGCTGCACCACTGGCCCGGCGTTTGTAGGCTTCTTAAGGCCTTTCCAGTATTTCTTGAACAGAACATAACAAAACAAATACTATAAATAAATAAGTCATAGCAAAAGTCACCATGTTGTGAATATCCCCTACATTTTTAGTGTGGATTTTTTGTTTCACATATTGGCTTTTCTTCAGCTGCTTCTAGAGGTTTCTATAGGTTCTGACTCAGGAGGAGAAGAACCAGGGTCACTGCTGGACGTGGGCAGCGCCATCGCTCTGGGTACCGGGGTGCCCACCCAGGGTGTGCTCAGCTGCCTCACCCAGACCCATGGAGCTGACAACAGGGCTATGGGTCCCACAGCCCAGCTCTCTAATGACCCCTCTGTCCCTCCACCCCCACCCCTGCTGGGCCGGAGAGACAGAGGCACCCGCGGGAAGCTGGATAAATACAGGGGCCAATGCAGAAATTAAATCATCCTTAAAAAAACAGGAAACCACTCATTATGCAAAATAAATAAACTGTGTGCATCTCAAGGACGGATGTTTTCTGTTGTGGAAAGAAGTGGACTGCAGGGGAGGAACTCGGTAAGCAGAAAGGCTCAAGGCCCCCAGCCCAGACGGCAAACACCCTGCGTTCCAGCACCCTGAACACGTGCGGGGCGGGGCTAGGTCACCAGCCCTCGTGCTCATGTGTTGGAACCTACAGGCCATGATCAGAAAGACCAGCCTGAGCTGGAGGGGTGATGCACACCTGTAACCCCAGCCGCTCGGGAGGCCGAGGCAGGAGGGTTCCAATCTTGAGGCCAATCTGGACAACTTAGTGAGACCCTCTCGCAAAAGAAAAATTTTAAAAGGGACTGGGGGTGGAGCTCAACGGTAGAGCACTTGCCTAGCATGCGCAAGGACGTGGGTTCAATTCTCAGCCCAGAACAGATAGACTAGTCCGTGCTCTGGAGCTCCCCGGGGCCTGCTGGCCACAGGCAGAAGATGGAACCCAGAAAGGGGAGGTCCCGAGAGCAAAAGGAAGTCCCCTTCTATCTAGGCTTGTGACAGACGCTGTGGGCACCTGCCTGGGTTGATGCCTGGCAACGGGAGGTGACACACGGACACTGCCCAGCGGGTCACCCGCTCCCCGGGGGCACCGTGTGGGAACCTGACAGGCTCCCCAAGAGCCCACACAACAGTCCTGTGGTATCCTTGCCATCACCATCGCTGTCATAGACACTAGGAATCCCAGGAGTCAGAGAAGTCACCCGCCTGAGGTCACACAGCCTGGGGGAGGCAGGGCCTGAGGTCAAGGCACTCAGGGGTCCCTCACTGCACACCCTTTCCAAAAGTCCCCGGACTTGCTGTCTGGGGGTGGGAGAAGCAGCGCTGGGCTCACACTCAGCAGCCGTGCGACGAGGTCACTTCTCTAACCTTTGGGGTCTCACCCCCCAATGTCACCTGTGACCCTTGAGCTCCCTTCCTACACCAGCATGTTGTTCTAAGTAGGTGCCCTGGGCCTGTGTCCCCAGCTCGGGAGGGCCAGCGACAGTGTAGCAGCAGGTCTCTGGTCCAGGTTCAGGTGGCAGGCAGGTGACCTTGGCATCCAGCCCAGGGTCTGCGCGCTGGGCCTTGCCTTCCTCCTTACCACCTGCTCCAACCCCTGCTGCCCTCCTCTGAGCTGGGGGCAGGATGAGTTCCATGGAAGGAATGGGCACAGGACAGCTCCAACCAACAAATGGCAGAGCCGGGCACTCTGGGCCCGAGACTCGTGCCAAGAGGGCGCTCCGGAAACACCCGGGTGAGCAGCCGGGCTGGAGCCTCAGCCTGGCACAGGAGACAACCACAGCCCTCCCTCTCCTGGTCCTGTCTCCTCTCCCCCACTTCCTGCTGCCCGGTGCCCAGGCTGCGAGGCCACAGTGGGAGCGGGGGAAGAAGACCTTTTTGGGGAGACCCAAAAGTTGAGTTCAACCTAGAAAGTGAAATGGGACCCTTGGAAAAGGCCTGTCCCCAACAAGAGAAAGCAAGAGCCAGGGTTCCCTGCTTCTGTCCCTGTCATTCCGTAGCTGAGGCCTCAGGAGGGCCCCCAGCCCCATGGTCGCCTGCCCTGCGCTCCAGTGGGGAGAGGAAGACCTGTCTGAAGGGTTGGAGACGGCGAGGGGGTCAGGAGAAAGGGACAGGATGGGGTGGCGGGTGGCAAGGGCAGGGATCAATGGATGGACAAACGGAGACTCAATATCTCTCTCAAACTCTTTGTGGCTGAGGTAGAATTAATGCTTTAGAGGTTGAGGTGGAATTAATGGTAGGTGAAGCGCTTTTCAGCGAGTGGTCCAGGGACTTTTCTGCCTCTGAACTGGGCTCTTCTGGGCATTTCATCCACATGAACAACATGGTACGTGTGTGATGGCCTCTTTCACTCAGCCCCAAGTGTTCAAGATCCATCTAGGTGGACGCATGGGGTGCCTTCAATCATTGCACCGATTCACCACATCTGTTTATTTGGTACTGGGGATTGAACCCAGGGGAGCTTTTCCATTGAGCCACATCCCCAGTCTTTTTATTTTTTATTTGAGACAGGGTCTTGCTAAATTGCTTAGGGCCCCACTTGCTGAGGCTGGCCTCTAAATTGCAATCCTCCTGCTTCAGCCTCCTGAGTTGCCAGGATTACAGGTGTGCACTGCTGCACCTGTCTCCCACGTTTGTTTATCCATTGATCATTGATGGGAACTCATAGTTGATTGAGAATTAGATGACATGGATTTTTTTTTTTTAAACAGAGGGGGACAGTGAGAGAGAGGAAGAGAGAATCAATTTTATTTAGTTTTTCATGTGACTTTCGTTGCTCCGACACTTTGCTGTGTACGTGGTACTGGGGTTTGAACTCATGCATGCCAGGCAAGCTCCATAACCGCTGAGCCACCACTGCAGCCCCAACATGGAACTTTTTATTGTGACTTTTTTTTTCTTTTTCTGAGAGGGGAGGGTGGAGGGGGAAGCCTGAGGCCAGAGGTGGGATGGTCCAGGAGGGATGGAGACTGGCAGGGGTCCCAGACAACCTTCCACTCCTTCCTCGCTTTGCCAAGGCTGGGCCCCCAAGGCCTCAGAGGCACAGAGATGTGCAGGTGAGACCCTGAGGCTTCTGCTCCCAAAGAACAGGGTCTCCCAGCTGGAAGTGGCCCACAATTACTCGGCAGAATTCAGGCTTTCTGTGCAGCTGATCCCACCTCAGCTTGCTCCCTGGCACCCAGCATCTTGCGGGGAGATGAGGGACTCCAGACACCTGGCCCCCCACAAAGGTGACGTCTGGAATCTGCATGGGGCCCTGCTTGTGACTGACAGGTCTGCCACTTCCCCGGGCACTGTCCCACCACAGTGTGTCCTACGCTCCTGCCCAGCAGGGCAACTGCCCTGGCTCTGCTCCCTCTCCCCGCCCCCTCCCTGCGACCTGGGCAGGATTCCCCTGTCCAGAGACCTCTGCACCCTCAGGGCTTCCCCTCCACTTCCCAGAAGACTTCTACAAAAGCCAATTAGCTGCTCCCCAGGGAGAGCGTCCCTGGAGGTTCCTAGAAGAAAGCCCCAGCCATTGCTCCCCATAGATTTCCCCCAAATTGAAACCTAACCCTCTGGGGGGCTGCAGGATTCCCCTTCCTGCCTGCTGGACACACGAAGACCGACCGGCCTTCCCCTCCCTGCCTCCAGCCTCCCTAGTCTCACTGTCTTACTCAAGCAAAATGGGTAGGTAAAGAGGCAGTCAGAGGTGTTTAGAGAGCTTTTTGGGGCTCACTCACTGTCCTTTGGCAGTTGGATTGTTTATAGCATCTGCGTACTGGAGGTCTGGGGAGGAGCCATTCACAGGGACTTCAGAGAGGACCTCTCTCAGGAGAAGAAATTATTGCTCCTCCTTTGTGCATGACAAAAAAGGCTCAGAGAGGTTCAGTAACCAGTTTAAGGTCACACAGCTAATAAGAGCAGGTGTGAGTTGATTTTTTCCAAGGCTCATCACCCTCTTAAAAGGGGAGCTGAAGGTTTTGACCTGGTCTTGGTTGAAATCGGGGAGTTAAGGGAGAACCTGAGTCAAGGTCTGTTCTCTGCCCTTGGCTCACTTTGTCCCCAGAAGGACACACTGAGGGTGCAGGCCGGGCTGGAGACCCTGACCCAGCTTCCTGGGTCTAAATTCTACCACTCAGAGCCCGTCCAGCCGCCGTGGTGCGTGTCCCTGCCGCGCCGCAGGCAGCACTAGGGGGCGCCCGAGGGCCGCGGGCCAGGGGCAGTGACTCAGCGAAGCAGCAGCTGTAATTAGATAACCGCTGGGATGGCTGCTTTGTGGACCCAAAAACTTAAAAAGAGCTGCTTCCATGGCCCCAGAACAAGAAAAAAAAAAAAGACAAAACCAACCCTGAAGAGAGACCTGCAGATCCTGAACCGGAGGCCGAACCTGGAACCCAACAACTTCGCATGGCCTTTGTCATCCAGGGTTATTTTGGGGTCTGCATCCCATTTCTCCGCTGGGTCCCTTTTTCTGCTCTCCTGTGAACCTGCCAGTGCTGCTGGCTGGGAACCAGGAATCCTCGTAATGACAGGAACTGTGTTTCGCGCAGTTCCAGGCATTGGCCGTTTGATTCCACAGCCGCTGATTACTGTGCCTACTTTGACAGGTTTGGAAACTGGCACAGAAAGGTTGGGCAAGTTGCTGGAGGTCACACAGTAAGTATGTAAGGAGCCAGGCCTGGGTACAGGAGCTGGCCTGTTAAGCCGAGCGATAACAGGGGTTGTTTCAGGCAGGGACAGCTAAGGAGTGAAAGGACATTGGACCAGACTAACCCTCTGGGTGCCTTTGAGGACTGTGCCCTGTACTTCCACTCTGTGCCCTCGCGGTTATGGCTGGCTCTATGCAAGCCCCGTGTGGAGTGGGTGGGCATCCTAGAGCCCCGGAGCAGCCGGTCCGGAGGAAATCCTCCACTCGGGGTGCAGGGAGCCTCAAGGCTTACATGGCACCCTCTGGGGCTGAGCCCCGGAAGCTCTGATGTCATGGTAATAGTGGGTGCTTTGCGGTGTCCCCCTCTGCTCTCCTGCCCCTCCCAGGGGACACCCATGCTGAGGCAGGCAGAGGGAGGTGTCAGAGAGGTGGCAGGGAAGACGGCATTGCCAACCTCAGAGGAGCTAGCGACCACATCACAGCGCCATCCATCTCAGAATATTCTAGAGTAAAATCAGCAAAGCTCCAGAGTTCAAGGGAAACTGCCAGGATCCAATGAAGAGAAGACAAGGAGCTCACAGAGGAGAGACCCTGTGAGAAGGAACTGGACTCATTCTGGGCCTCGGTCCAAGGGCGCGTGGACGAGGCCCGCAGCATGAACGAGGCTTCCCGGGAGCTGCGCTCACAGCCTCATGGCCGGCGTTGCTGGCCCCCGTCCACCACCGCGGGAATCTGCAGGCTGCGCCGAGGCAACTCTGTTTTAAGCCTCTTGTTTCTGATTTTTGTTTCTGTCTTTTGCCTAGAAGCTCCTCTCCTTCCTAACTGCAGGTACGGCTGACGGGTGTTCGGGAATCTGCCGCAGCATCCGTCGTGCCTGGACGGCCCTGGCTTCCGGAACGGCCCCTCTGGATAAGCGTTGGGTGGGCAGAGGTGATCTGCTGAGCTTCTGTCCCTGGTCACCACTTCACCTTAAAGAAGTCCCCTGAACTCAGTGCTCTACACAGGCAAGAAGGACTTCTCTCTGATGTCAAAGTCAGGAAAACCAATCAATCAATAAAAAGGGAAGGCACTGGCCACCGGCGACCCCCATGCCCCTCCAGGCACACACGGGGCCTGCCCTCGATGACACGGCCCTATGCCAGGCATCCTGTAGCCTGCTCCGTCACTTGGAAGTGTGCTGGCGGTAACGAGCTTTACCTTCATTTCTGATCGATTCCAACAGATGTGATCTCCAGTGTCACATGGGGGGCATGTCCCTGCGCTCCAGCTCTACTAGGCTGAAAATGGTCCACAGACGGACACAACAGTGCACTTACATGTGCTGGGGAGGGTGGCTTTTAAAGTCTCCCCTGTTTAAGCCATGTGTCCTCTCCTTTAATAATAAGAGTAATTTGAAAACAATTTTTTGGTACTTGGCATTGAATTCAGGGGTGCTTTACCATGGTACAATATCTGCAGTCCTTTTTGTTTGAGAAAGGGTTTTGCTAAGTTGTTGAGGCTGGCCTTGAACTTATGATCCTCCTGCCTCAGCCTCCTGAGTCGCCACTGCATTCAGCAAGAGTAGAATTTCTATAGTCAGGCACTGTTTGCATATTTTTAACCTCCTAGCCCCCTTTTTATGCACTGAGGCTCAGCTGCCCAGGCAGATGGGAAAACTGAGGCAAGAGCGGCTGGGGGTCCTCAGGTGGAAGCAGGACTCTGGCAGAGCTGGGGAGAGCGTCGGGCATGTGCTGATCTGCTGGACATGGAAGAGAGCTGGGCGCGAGCTGGGCTGACTGCGTGCCTCAGGCTCAGAGGTGCCCTTGGGCCACCTGCACAGAGCATCATGGGTGCTCAGGAGCACCTGCCCCTCCACTGGCCACAGAGTATAGTGTCATTCTCACAGTGTGGGTCAGGGAAGGCACCCTGCCCCTGCTGGGTGCAGAGCTGAGCCTGGACGTCCCTGGCCTGACTTCCCCCACACCCAGGCCTCACCTCTGGACAGGCCATCGTGGTGTCTTCCCCAGAGCTGCACCCAGGCTGCTCAGCCCCTGCCCATCTCCTCCTGGGAGGCACCGTTCAGCCTCGAGAGCTGAACTCCCTAGCTCTTGGCTTCCTAAGCCTCCTGAGGGACCCTGCTCCTGTTCAGATCCCTCTGTGGACTTGGGTGGACCCTGGAGTGGAGTCAGACGCCCTGGTCATCCATTACCTGGGCGATGCTGGACCTCTCAGAATAGCGGCCTCTTCATCTGTCACTTGGGATGAAGCCACACCTGTCTCAGAGGGTGGCTCAGGGCATCACTGAAAAAAGTGTAAGACAGCACTTCGGTAACGGTGACAGTTCTGGACAGAGGAGCACTGTCACTGGGACTTGTGGGTCGTGAGCAAGGAGAAGACCTGGGAAACACAAGAGGCTCAACCCAAGGGCACGAAGAAAGGGGACAACAGGCTGGTGGCATCTGGAGAGGACGGAAGCCAGGGGACTTCTCAATGGTCTCAGCAGAGGCGGAGTGAAGGTGAACCTCACCAGGACAGGGTCCTTGCTCCTCACTCCTTCCTGGGCAGGGCCTAGAGTGATGGCAAACACGGGGAAGAATGGCAGGCGATTTGGGGGGTGGGGGACAGAGGGCCCGGAACTTTCCATACCAAAGTCTCAGCTTGCTGGGAACTAGCCCAGGAGCAGGGGAGGTTTGAAAGGTCACAGGGAACAACCCAAAACTGGACCTTTTAGCCATGGCATTTCATTAGACGGGGGCAACACTGAAGACGGAGGGGGCGGGGAGAGGAGAGGCAGGAAGGAAAGGTGGTAGTTTGTAAGATGGCTTCATTGCTATTTTTTGAGTCTGAGGACACAGCCTGGCAGATGTGGAGGACAGGAGGGTGGCAGGCGTCCATCGCTAATCAGCAGTGTCTCTCTGTAATGAGCGACCTGAGCTCAGCGTGGTCTTGGAAGGGTGGAAAATGAACAGTGTCCGCTGCACACGTAAGAAACGCACCCCGGAGTCAACCCCGCCCTCGGCTCCTCTCTTCGACACAGGTGCCCGCCCCTTCTGTGCGGTGGTGACAAGGCCAGGGTTCATGAAGGGGCAGTGCCCACTCCACGAGGGTGCCGGGGTCCACTCTGGGTCTTTCAGGTCTTCGCTGTGCAAGTCAGGCAGCCCCCAGCCTCATGTCTCATCCATCTGTGAACCTGGGGATCAGGTGACTTCGTTGACATCAAGGCTTTCAAGGCTCTGTGAGTGCCGGCTCTGGTTATGATCGCTCCAACCTTCTCACTTGTGACCTTAGCCTAGCCTTTCTGTGATCCCTCCTTGGGTCAGGCTTCCCCCTCCCAGCCTGGATCCGGGTATTGGAGGGCTTGGCCTAGGTTTGCTTCTGTTACTGCTCCGCCCCAGGCTGCCCTTGGCGGGGTGCCTGGAGTTGGTTCTGGAACTGGGAGCCCCCCAGGGCAGAAACACGGAGTCCACAGCTCTCTCTAAGGGCTCTTGTCTGAAAATGCCAGGACACGTGGTGCCCCCTTGGCCATCCCGATGCAGCCTCCGGCCAGGCAGGGCAGATGGCAGGCCCTGTGAGCTCATCCCCTGGTCCCGTGACGCCCTGGGGACGGGGCCAAAACCCTGTCCTGGTGCACCCTGTGTGAAGCCAGCCGCACATGCTGGCTAGAGGCTCCTGCATGGGCGAGAGAACTCGCTGGCAATGCAAACTGCACGCAGGGCAGCGCCATAAACAAGAACACGCTCCACGCCGGCGCAGACCAGGAACCCCAGAGGGCGCGGAGCAGCCCTCAGCCGAGGCCGGGAAGGTCTCATTTTTGAAGCATGCATTGTTTACACTCTGGTGAAAAGTAGCACCATGGCAGAAAAAGCTGGCAAGAGGAGCAACAGGAAATGAGCTTCTCCCTGGGAAATGACGGAAACCTCACTTGGGGTGGAAGGTGCCTGCGTGTGTGTGTGCATGCGTGTGCGTGTGCGTGCGCACGTGCGCGTGAGTGTGAGCATGCGTGTGTGAGTGTGCATGTGCGCGTGAGTGTGCATGCGTGTGCGTGCACATGCGTGCATGCGTGCGTGTGCATGCCTGAAGGCCTGGCACTTGTCAAGAAATGAGAACCGTGACCCAGGCTTCGTCCCCACCCTGGTGTCTGAGAGGCTTCTGGGTCTTCCATGTGTCCCGGGAGTTACTAGCAAAATCAGGCGGGAATACTGAAACCACCGAATTGTAACTTTAAGTAGGGGGAATTTTATGGCCTGGAAATTATCATCTCAATAAATGTGGCTTTCAAAATTGAAAAGTAGGCTCAGTATTGCCTTTATTTTCTTCGACTAAATCTAAAAACTTGGACGTCCTTCCAGCCTGGGCCGGAGCTGTCTGTAGGACAGCGTGGACCGGTCTCAGCTGCAGGCTCCTGTTCTTCAGCAGGAGCCCTCCGGCCCCATCGCACAAAAAGCAATTCACACTGAGGATGCTTGTTCACAAAATTCTCCGCTTGCCAATCTGGCTTTCGCTCAAACCAGTTGCTGGGGAAAGTTTGTCTGTTAAACCACAAAGGCAGGTTCTTGTTGTTTGTACAAACAGACACATTTTTGGAGGACATGGGCCCTGAGTGGAAATCAGAGGGCAGGGCTGAGGTGGAATGTGGGGCTGTGGCCCACTACAGAGCAGAGGAGCACCAGGAAAATTGCCCGACCAAAGGGCACCTTCCCAGGTGACGTGCCCTCACAGGCTGGCAGGAGAAAACATCTCTGCAGGGGAGGTACACAATGTTGATCCTGGATTAACCTGTTAAAACGCAAAGCGGAGCCAGGCACGGTGGCACACACCTGTAATCCCAACAACTCAGGAGGCTGAGGCAGGAGGATGGCAAGTTAGAGGCCAGTCTCGGCAAGACCCTCAGCAACTTATTGAGACACAGTCTCAAAATTAAAAACAAAAGGGGCTGGGGATGTGGCTCACTGGCAGAGCAGCCCTGGGTACTGCAGAAACAAAAAGCAAAGCAAAACACATGTAGAGCTGGACACACACAGTGGGGAGGCCGGTGTCTGAGGTGGGGTCTGTTTCAGGTGGGCTCCTCCATGCCATCCTCCCGAAGCTCAGGGAGTGCAGAGGAAGCTCAGGTGCACACACTAGGTCTGGGAAACACCACCTAGGCTATTTTCCAAAGAATTTACCATGATCATCGCATCACCCTGATCCGGCCTTCTTTGGAAACTCACAGACCCCTGCGACCTCCTGCCTCCCTCCCTCCACATCAGGCTCCAATCGACGGGTCCCACTGGTCGTCCACCGTAAGGGGCGACTCCTGTGTGTAAGTTTTTAAACCACGCTAAGCAACTGTACCTTGTGGCTGAGCGCTGGGCATGGGGCAGACGCTTCATGAATGAGGGACAAAGGAAGGAATCAGTGAGAGAATGAGATGCTACTTCACACCCTGCGGGCGACACGCGGGGCCCTAGGCGCTATTCTGTCTCGTCCAGGCCTTTGCATGAGCTGCTATTAAGCTTTAGGCTTTGTCAGAGCACCCTGCTTCTAGAAGCCTTCTCTTGCATGGGCCACCTGGGCTCTTGGGACTACAGCTGGACCCTGACACCCACTGGAAAGAGTATTTGTTCCTCTTTGATGCAGGAGTTGCCCGGGTAGGGTAGATTGTGTCCTGAATTTGCAATTTACTTATGAGGAGACTGCAGCAGAGAGGTGGAGTAACTTGCCCAAGGTCACACAGCTAGTTGGAAAAGAAACCGGGATTCAAATCTAAGCCAGGATACCCTGAGCAAGGCTGGAAACCACTGTTTCCCACAGTGTCTGACCCAGGTGCTTGATCTGGCACATAAAACACCTTCTCTTTTCTTAGAAAATACCACCTCTATGCCACAGGAACAGAAAGCCTGCAGCTACCCTGTAGCTACTGCCTATTTCTGTCCCTTTCGAAAGATTTTATTACTCTCTCTCCTCTATGGGGAGGGCATTGCAACTGTGCTTCCAAATACCAGAAAATGATCTGATTCTTTCCAGCCACACCGTGGTGACAAAAATATGATAAAGCGAGTTGGGTCGCCAAGTACACCTCTTTCCACGGAAGGAAAACAAGATACCGGAATCCGTGACGGTCTCAGAGGGGACACGTTAGGTCAAGAAAGACCCCCGCGCATGCAGGCCGCGCACAAAATCCAGGGCTCCGCTCAGACGTGGCCCAGGGACATCGTAGTGATTTGCTATGGCAGCAAACAGAAAAAGCTGCGCGAGGCATACGGACTAGCACCTCAACACAACTTGAGTTTGGGGGATGGAAAGAGGAAAGCACTGGGGAGGTAATGAGCTGTGTGGCGGGCACTGTGTGAGACCCTGTGCCATTTACCACCCTCAGTCACTGCCAGAGCCTTTGGCAGCTGATGGCTCTGAACGTCTCCAGGAGGGTGAGGCCCTCGTCTCCGGCCTGGCAGGTGAAGCGGCAGAGCCAGGCACTGTTGGCCTAGAGCTGTTCGCATTTCCCAGCGTGTCCTTCCTCTCTATGTTCAAGCTAACGGGTACCCAAAGCCCAGGTGCCTGCTGTGTCTGATTGTGTTCACTGAGGGCCCAGAATGACAGCCACTTCTCTCCACACCCTGCGGGGCCCTCTCTTCCCTCCTTCCCACGCCAGCTCTGGTCCTTCCATGGCCCCAGCAGTGGGGCACCAAGGAGGAGTGACTGCAGGCAGGGTGGGCTGGGGGAGGCAGCCAGTCAGGTGGGGTCCACCCCTCTACCACAGCAATGCCAGCCAGCACGCAGGGAGAGGGCTCCTCTTCACTCTGAACCTCAGACCAGAGGAGAACCAGCCCCTCTCAGGTGGGGCGAGATGGCAGGGACTCGCCTCCGACTTCTCTCCTGCTGTACAACCCCGCTGTACAACAGCTGGGAGCTGTTAAGTGGCAGGCGTGGCTCTGGCAGGCTCCCAGGGATTCAGCAACACACCTGGGACCTGCGGACCCAGGAGGAAGCCTGAGGAGATGTCCAGATGCAGACAGTTCATGATGCAATGGAAGGAGGGCCTTTTCCTGCTCAGAGGAATCCAGTTAATTAAGAGCAATGCCTAGTGCTTAAAAGGCACAAATTCAGACCCATCCATTAGTCTCTTCATTTAAGATCACTTTAAATAAAAGCTGGGAGCTGGGGAGGCAGGGGGCATCTATTATTAAAGGACTGAGGAAAGCAGGCTCTGAAGTGACGGGCTGGCCACTTGCAAGGCATTTGGACGTGGGTTCGGGGACCGATTAAGACATATCAGCAATGTGATAAATACAGCTGCTTTCTATGCGTGGAATGAATTATTGATGCTGCGTGTGGGCGCTGTGTGTGCCGGGCTCATGATGTGTAAATGTGCCCTCCAATCCTACAGGAGCCCCAGGACACCTGAGGGCAGGAGAGTGGACCACGCAGGAAGAGGACAACACGAATAGGATGGAGCCAGCCCACTGGGCGAGCTCTGGCTGAGCCGCTGGGGAGACCTTGTGGACCAGGACAGAGAGCAGATTTTATGAGGCATGTACCAACCCCCACCAGGGTCCCAGACAAAGCAGCAGATGTGGCCCCTGCCCTTGGATGTATTCAGTCTGGCCACAAAGACATGTCTGTAATTGTGAGTGACACAGGGATGATTTCAGAGCAAAGTGACCCCACGGCCAACTCAATTCATGGAATGCTGCCTGCTATGTGCAGGACACCAGGCGCAAGGGAAGGAAGGCAGGCTTCCTGCCCTCCGGGATCGGAGTCCAAGAAGAGGGTGAGTGAACAACTGGCCCAAGTCCCAGGTGCCTGTGAATCTGAGCTACAGATGGAACAGATGCGAGAGACAGGGACCTTAGGGACTGAGAGGAGATGGGACGAAGGAAGACTGGTAAGGTGAACTTGAATTTAAGACTCGACAAGAGGGCACTCTAGAGGGACAACCTCTGGGCTGGAGAGAGGCAGTGCAAGGCCATTGTGAGGCAAAGGGAATAAATATCACAGGGCGAAAGGACACCGTGGGTCAAAGGAGTGATGGTTGAGATGGGAGACATTTGGGAGGAGCTCGGATCAGACATGAGGCCCAGAGCCAGCTAAAATCCTGCACAGCACCATGGGGACAGCTCCCTGAGAACCCTCAGCGGCCAGAGGCCGGTACCGCGAGTGGAGATTAACAGGGAAGAACAGGCATGCTGAAGGTCTGGCTCTGAGGTCAGTGGCAGAGCTGCTGATTCTTGCACGGTCCAGATTCCTGTGCTGCCTCTGAGTTCTGAGGCTCTGGGGATGGTAAGGAAGTGACCCTGGAGGTGTGTCCACCCCTGACCACTTTCCCTGGTGGTCCTTGGACCAGCAGTGGCCAGGAAGCTGGGAGGAGGCGGGGACAGCTCTTCCTCACTAGGAAAGGCCCAGTGCACAAAGCCTTTGAGAGAAGGGGAAGGGAGCAACAGGGTGGGGCTGGAGGGGCAGCAGGAAGGGGTGGAAAGACCTCTTGGGAGGCACAATTCTCAGCACAGCCTCCGCTGTCCAAAACAGCAGACCCCATGGCCATGGGTTTTCGAATTCCCGCGAGGGGCTCTTGGATGCAGCGCCCCTCCCAGGCGAGGTCTGCCCTGGAGGGTGGGAGTGCAGGAGGCTCGCTCCGCATCTGTCCAGCCAGAGAAGGGCAATCCTCGCGTGGCTCTCTACACTGAGGCTCCCCTTTGCTTCCCCCAATTATTAACCCAGGGTTGCTAAGCTCCGTCGGACTGGCCTCACGCCCAGGGGCCACCTTCGGTCGCGGAAGGAAAAGAAGATGAGGTCACTTTGGAGACAGGCAACAGGCTAAGCAAGATGCACAGTCAGCCTGCACCTGTCATCCCAGCGGAGGGATGCTGAGGCACAAGGATCACAAGTTCAAGGCCAGCCTGGGCAACTCAGCCCCTGCCTCAATCAAAAAGCAAAAGAACTGGGGCTATAACTCAGTGGCAGAGCTCTGCCCAGCATACGTGAGGCCCTGGGTTCAAGGCCAGTACCACAGGTGTGTGTGTGCGAGTGCAAAGAATCACCTGGCTCACCAACGGCAAAGGAAGACAGGAAGCTGAGATGCCCCCGCGGTTCCGGCTTTCAGTGTTGACTCTGCGTCCGCCTGGGAAGGGGCTCCAGTGTCTGCCCATTCCTGTGCCCATTGCAGTCTGTGCCTAGCCCGTGGCCCTCAGCAAGCAGAAGTAGTGACTGAGGAGCCCGAGGGACACATGTTCTCAACCAGGTGGCTGATGCCAATTGATCAACTGTCCAACAAAATGGTTTTGTTTGTTTGTTTCTTCTTTTCCCAGTTCTTGGAATTGAACCCAGAGCCTTGCACCAGCAAGGCAAGTGCTCCACCACTGAGCGGCATCTCCAGCCCTTTTTGAATTTTCTTTTGAGATAAGGTCTAAGGTGCTGAGTCTGGCCTTTAACTTCCATCCTCTTGTCTCAGCCTCCTGAGCTGCTGGGATCACAGGTGTGTGCCACTGCCCAGCTGAAATTGATTCCTTTTAAATTGTAAGTTTTATTGTTTAAAAAAAGAGGGGGCTGGAGCAGTGGCTCAAGGGTTACGCTGGCATGCACAAGTACACGAGTTCCAACCCCAGCACCACGTACACAACGAAGCCTTGGAGCAATGAAGGCCACATGAAAAACTAAATAAAATGGATTCTCATTCTCTCTCTCTCTTTAAAAAAAAAAAGAATCAGGAAGTAGCTATGCATGAAAAAACAGAATTAATCATGAACAGATGAGAGCATCTATAGTGTGGCTTAACATTTGCAGCTGCTTCATTTTTATTAAAATTCACTTATTAGCAACTGAATAGTGATTTACATAAAATATCAATATTTTATATAACTGCAACCAAAAGATCAAAACTCGGGCAGACACAAAAGCTACTTAATAAACACCGGTGTCATTTTCTTTTATCTTTGTTTTCTGAGGTGCTGGGAATGGAATCCAGGGTCGTGCCCGTGTTAGGCAAGTGCTCCACCACTGAGCTACTTCCCCAGCCCTTTTCCTTTTGTGTTTTATAATACTTGATTTTTGTTTTTAAAAACTTTGGTATAATGACATGTATAAGAGTTCAATAAAAGAAACATTTAAACATTTCATTATTTGCATTTCTTTTTCACTTTCTTTCTTTTTTTTTTTAAACCAGGGACTGAACCCAAGGGCACTTTAACCACTGAGCCACCTCCCCAGCCCTTTTCTTATTTTTTAATTTTGAGACAGGGCCTTGCTAAGTTGCTGAGGCTGGCTTTGAACTTGTGATCCTCCTGCCTCAGCCTCCCTAGCTGTTGGGATCACAGGTGTGCGCGGCTGTGACAAGCTATGATCTGCATTTCTTTTCTGGCTGCTGTTACAATCATTTCACTCCATGATTATTTCTGAAATTAATTTAGTCTTATAGAGATGGGGGATGTTCAAACAAAGGTCAGCTGCTGGGGACACCAGTGTTCTGTAAGGTGTCACCGGCTGCCACAGCGACCCCCTTCAGTAACCAGCCAGCTCAATCATCCACAGGTCTGTAAGAGAATGAAGAGGGATTTTCCCTGAGGCTCCTTTCTCCAAACACTACCCCAGACAGCTGCCGGGGTGGCAGAGAATTCTAGAAGGTAAGGTTCAACATGATGAAGGTTGGCCGTGGCCTCCCAGGGCCAGGATGTGAAATCTGAGCGGGGCCTGCTGGCACTGGTGCTCCTGGCGGGGTCAGCCCCTGCTTGGCCCTGGAGACAGGGACAGCAGCCAGCGCGTGCGGCCCCCGCAGCAGCGACCTACTTCCCAGTCCACTGGCGGGGACAGGGCAGCCATGACAAAGCAAAAATGAGTGAACGTGCAGTGAGCCCGGCCAGACTTCAGCTCAGTGTCACCTCTGTCAGGGGCTGAGAGGCAGGAGTTGTGGAGAGCGGAGTCTCATCTTGGAAATTAAACAATTTACAGGGGCCATGGTGATGGAGAAAACACAGGTTTTAGACCTGAAATTCCTGGGTTCAATTTTTTTTTTTTTTTAATGAGAAGGACAGTGAGAGACAGACAGAGGGAATCAATTTTTACTGAGTTTTTCACATGGCTTTCGTTGCTCTGACACTTAGTTGTGTACGTGGGTGCTGGGGTTTGAATCTGTATACTTGTGCATGCCTGGCAAGCGCCGTAACCGCTGAGCCACCGCTCCAGCCCCTCATTTGTTTTTTTTTGTGCTGGGTGTTGAACCCAGGGGCGCTTTACCACTGAGCCAAATCCCCAGCCCTTTTGATTTTTTATTTTGAGACAGGGTCTTAGCGTCTTGCCAAGCTGCTGAGGCTGACCTTGAATTACAGGTGTGTGCTACTGTGCCTGGCCACATTCTAGTTCTTAGTGTACTGGCTGTGTGACGTGGGCAAGGGACTTGAGCATTCTGAGTCCCATTGGCCCTCTTTATGATGTTAGGTTATACTCAACCTCCAAAGGCTGTCCTGAGAGGAAGCCAAAGCTTGTCTATTCTCTGGGGGCCTGGTACCACCCTAGTTCCTTCTTCAGCTTTCAGTAACAATATAAACTATTCTAGAGTGAAGGCATGACAGGGCCGTGCACCCCTCCTCAGAGGTGGTTGGGTGGCTTGCTGGTCGGGTCCAGAAACTTCTCCAGGAATTCAGATTGCCAGAGCTTAGCTTGTTGCCGGGGCGGGGAAAATGAGGCTGGACATGGGCTCCAGGGATCAGCTAATGGCACACAATGGCCAGGTAATCAGGTAGTCCTGGCATTTAGTACACACGTGCAGGTTGTGGTCACAACACTCCATGCTTGGGAATTAGAGCCCCGGACTGCAGGTGAGGAAAACGTCAAGGAAAGGGGGGCCTGGCTCGTGACGTGCAGACAACGAGGTTGGCTTCGGCTTTCTGGAGGAGCTGACATTTATCGGGCTCTTTGTGTTTGTCCCTGATGAGCAGGCCATGAGCCTGGGGAAGAGGACTCAGGCCAGCACAGCCAAGGAGGGGGCCCTTCCAGGTTCCTGGTGACATCATCTGAGTGACTGGATCTAGCGGTACCTGATAGCTACCTGAATTTTTCAAACCCAGGGACCAATGAATTATACTGTGTGCAAAACTGGTTTCTGGGGCTTCTGTCACTTGGAATCGAAAAGTCAACGCACTCTGGCTGAACTCTGAAGTCCTTGTCCGCCTCTCTGTGCCTCTCTCTGCATAACGGTCTGACCACACCCACACAGGCACTGGGCCTACTCCGTGTAAGATGTATAATAGAACTTGGCTTAAACGAAACGTAACGTTTCATGAAATAGTGTTATCTAGGAATAGGTCCTCACCATCCTATCATTTGGGGAGGTTAATTTTTTAGGGGTTTATTTATTCATTCAAAAACAGCTACTGAGGTCCAGAGTGGTGGCACACACCTATAATCCCAGCAAGTTGGGAGAAGGAGGAAGGAGGATTCCAAGTTCAAAGCCAGCCTCAGCAATCCAGTGAGGTTCTCAGCAATTAGGAAGACCCTCTCTCAAAATGAAAGAAAAAGGACTGGGGGTGCAGCTCTGTGATAAAGCACCCTGGGTTTAATCCCCAGTGCAAGAAATTTTAAATGATTTTTAAAAATTAGAAAAAGCTACTGAGTATTAAACCTAATGCAGATCAATGGTTCCCAAGTTTGTGCACTGTAGTAAAAACACCGTGTACCTATTGATGTCTGGTTCTAACCCAGGGGACGGGCCTGGCACTCGTGACTCCAACGTGGCATCCAGGTGCAGGTGCTGGGCCCACAGCACTGAGAAGCTGCTGGAGGGGAAGGCACTG
>PVKS010029884.1:0-24934 GCA_004027875.1 Aplodontia rufa | reverse complement strand
CCCCTTCCCACTATAACTCTAAAAAAAGTATTAGATTGTAAAACATTACATCTTATCTGGATTTAACTCATGCTACTAGACCAACTTTCTCATTGTCCAGGGTCTAGTCCCCACCTCCACAGATGAGTGGAAACAATCGACCCTTAGATCTCTGGGTTAAGCTGATTTTACTCATCATGATCTCTTCCATAGCCATCCATTTACCTTCGAAGGCTGCAATATCATTGTTTTCAATTTTTTATTCTAGTGAATTTAAATTTTAGAATTCTTTGTTATTGGTTTGAATACTTCCCTCAGTTTCTTGTTGCTTTCCTCTTTTTTCAATTTAGGAATTGCTTTTATTTTTTTCATACTAAAATTAGTAGGTGGAGTAGAGAATTAGCACTAACCTGACAGCTTTTAACCAAGAGATTTCTCTGTTCTCAGCTTATATATATTGGTAATCCTGGATCTCAGAATTACAGTAAAAATAATTTTTAAAAAATCAAGCGACACTTTTAACCTAACTTACTCTATGATCAGATGAGGAATTTCTGTTTCCCAAAACGAAATGTCACTTCACTTTGATACCAATGGACAGAAAATTCTACCTGTGATACATTGGAGAAGTTTGGAATGGATGTAATAGCTGGTTTTTACACTTTGATTTCAAGGTGGAGTGAAATCAATAATCAATCTCTAATTTCAATCAAACTAATAGTTGCTTAGTGGTTTTGATTTAATTATTGCCTCTTTGAATTCTGTGGGTTGTACTAAAAATTTAGGACCCCAATTTGTTTTCATAAACCCATGGAAGGTGGGTCTAGGTTTCCAGGTCTGCCCTTGGACTCCAACTCAGACCCAAGACTGCACAGTGAGGGCAAAACAGGGACTGAAGGACATGGTTGCATAGAAAAGGCCACCACAGTTCTGACCCAGCAGGGATGATCCTCACTCAGTGAGGGACTGAAGATGACAAACTTACCCTTGTGGAGCCCAGCATAGAGGTTACCAGGGCCCTGCATGGCATTTACCAATGTGATTGGCGCCGGGTAGAAGAATTGTCCATACACACACAGAGAGACACACACAATGACATCCAGGGTGTAATGGAAGCACACAGACACACAGTTACATGGACATACACGCTCAATAATTCACAAGTACTCAGCATGTTTCACACATGCACAAATCATGCACATGGCTCACTCATGCACAGGCTGCACCACCCACACTCAACATCACAGGGACCATACAAAGTAGCTTGTGTCTATTCTGACTTTTGTTTCTCTTGTTTTGGCACATAATCCCTTCACAATATCATGGGGGATGCTATGATATATTAATATATGTGAAATATGCGTAAAATCAAATCTAGGTGATTATAATTCCTTCTATTCCCAATTTCTATTTTTTGTTGTTTTGGAAACTTCATAATCATTATATATTTAAAAATGATTGATATTTGCAGAGATAACAGCAGTTATTATTCCATTAATATCAGAATTGATTCCTGTTACATGATTTATTCCTATACCTCTGTTCAAACTATTTCCACCCTTTTTATCATCCCTTACCAGTCTCTTGTGACCACCACCTCACTCCCTTACTTGAATACTGATTTTTTAATAATTTAAATGTAAAAATTTATTTTTTAAGTTTTATATTAAATGTGAAATATTTATTGTGAGATAATTAGTATTTCAATTAGCAAATCAATTACTGGTATGAGAAGCCAGCAGGCACTATCTAGAGAACATTAATATTCCCAGAAGTTTGTTTATGGACTGTAATTCATGAGTCAGGCAGCACCAGATCCAAAGCCCTTCAGAGCTACACTGAGGGAGGGTGAGGAGAAAGCCTCTCAAGCTGTTCACACAAACAAGAGTTGGAAGCACATTTGGAGGTTGGCATGGAAAATTTCCAAGTATGTAACACTTGGTGTCTTCTGATGGAGCTAAAGTTTTACATTATGGGGACATTGCTTTATTCAGCCTCAGATTTACAAGAGATTATTTATAGTGTTCATTGTAACAATGAAGCAAGTCCTTGAAGTTCTCCATCAGTACAAATTCAGGACTGTCCTATACTCTGAAAATGAATCTGCTGATTAAGAAATCAAGAAAACAGGTAGCAGCCCCCACCCAGCCAATATGCAGGCCCAGGTGTATGGTCCCAGGGCACCCTGCCTGAAGAAGCCTCCACCCAGCCCAAGTTCCACACCAGTTCTTTGGTCCTTCTTGCCTGGACCAGCCCCTGCCTAGATGATGCTCCAACCCAGGCCTTTGAACCTGGGCCTGGCAGTTTCCCAGGACAGCCCAGAGGAAGACCCCTGCTCAGAGCAGCCTCTGACCAGCTGATGATACAGTCAAGATCTGTGGTGCCTCCTGACCAGAGAAGTCTTATTCAGCTGACTTTCCAGAGGGCTAAGCTCTGCAGGTTACCAGAACAACCCTGAGGAGGAATCCAGCTTGGAGTAGCCAACACCCAGCCAACACTCTGTTCCAAGTCTCTGGTCCCCCATACAGAGCAGCTGATGCCCAGCTGACACACCAGCCCAGAACTCTGGCCCTGGGACTGGCAGGTGCTCAGCATATCTATGAGAAGGATCCCAGCTCAAAGCAGCCACCCCTGGGGCCAATGCTCCAGCCAAGACCTCTGGACACAGACCTAGAAGACACCAGTGATATCCCGTATGCCCCCCAGAATGGTTTTCCAGCTGCAGATACATCGGGCCCATACTAACAGCCAAGGATTCCAGGTCTGTTCATGGTGCACAGGCAGGACTGTTCAGGCGTGGACCACACTTCAGGTACCCTAGGACCCAGCAATGCACTCCACTGCAAATTTCAAACCATTGGGCTGACAGGCACATTCAAAAATTTCTAGATATATACCCCAGAACTAAGATCCAAAAGGTGCAGATAAACAAGGCTACAGACAGCTGCAGCTTTCCGGAAGAAGGTGGGCATCAAAGGGGTGGTGTGTTACCTGACCCTGTAAGGAAGAAATACCTGGAGACATGCCTTGATTCTCCACAGGAAACCTCAATTTAGAGATACAGAAAAAAATCATCAAAATGAAGAAACTAAAAATGATTCACATTTCCCCTACCAAGGAGCTCATGGATGCCAATGAGATAAAAACTTAGAAAAAGTCATCAACGATCTAGTTACTGCAAGGAACAATGAACTAAAAGAAGATTTAATAAAGGGACTAAGTGAGAAAACTCAAGAGATGAAAATCTCTATTATAAAACAAATCAACATACGGAAAAAAGAAGTAACAGCTAAAATCTTCAGTCATCACCTCAGAGTTATGATGAAAAAATCTAAAAACAGACTAACTTTTATAGAAATGGAACTTCCGCTCTTGAAGAAAGAACTCCCAACAATGAGAAAGGCTTAAGTAAGCTTGAGGACATGGATGACAAAAAAGAAAAAAATCTCAAAGAACAAGAACAGAATTTTCAACATGTCTGGGATGAAATCAGAAGAAATAAGTTAAGAGGAATTGGGATACAAGAACAAACGTACATGCAAATATGAAGTAGTTATAGAAAAAATTCCTATGTTAAAAGAGATTCATATATGCTCACCTAGAAAGTGTATAGGAAACCCAATAGGACTAATCAAAGAGAAGGTCACAAAGACATACCATATTCAAAATGTAAAACAGGGAATTCAAGGAAGGGATATTAAATTCATCAAGAGAGAAATGGTAAAGCATATTCATAAGCAAACCAATAAGGACCTCCTCTTGTTTTTCAATTCAGACCCTAGATGCAAGAAGAACTTGCTAGGAGATATATAAATCTCTGAATGACCACAACCTGTAGTTGAGAATACTATACATAGCAAAACTCAGCTTCAAATTTTAAAGAGAAATAAGAACATTTCAAAATAAGATGAAACTTATATCATTCATGAACAGAAAACCAACATTACAATTTTCAAACATAATCTCCATACAAAAGAGCAAGCAAACAATCCTCAAAACCCACAAACAGTGAATATTTAATAAAAGTTCACACTATTGTAAAAGAGACCTAAAAACAGGACAGAATTCACTAATAAATAAGATGAATGTGAACCACAACCATATGATCATCCTAACAATAAATGTTAATTTATTCACCAATTCACCAATCAAATGACATATGTTATCAATATATTGCTTAAAGGAAACCAATCTTAAAGCCAAAGACATACACAGAAATAGTGAAAAGGATGGAGAAAATATAGCAGGCTTTTAATCCAAGAAGCAAGGTAGGAATGTAATACTCATCTCCAACAAAGTATATATCTATGAAAATTTAATCTGAAGAAATAAAGGACATTACATTCTAGTTCAGAGAACAATACATCAGGAGGTATAATCATAGTAAATGTCTATGTTCCAAACACCAACACTCACATGTTGGCAGCAAAAATGTTTCATGATATAAAAGCACTTATGGACCCCAAAATGATAATATTCGGAGACATTAATACTCCTCTACTGCTGATTATCAAAGCAAGTAATAAAAACATCTCTAGCATTCATAAATCAAATGGACTTAACAAATTACTCCATCCCAAATTGCCTGAGTACCTTTGTCTCAGCAGCACATGGATCCTTCTCCAAAATAGATCATAGTCTATATTACAAAGGAAATCTCAGACAATATAAATGCAGATATTATCCCATATATACTACCTAACAATGATGCCATGATTCCCACAACTAACATCAAAAATTATAACACAAAACACACACATACAAATGGATGGCTATGGAAGAAATTATGCTGAGTTAAATCAGCATAACTCAGAGAACCAAGGGTCGAATGTTTTCATTCATCTGTGGAGGCTGGAACTAAACCCTGGCCATTGAGAAAGGTAGTCTATTATCATGTGTTAAATCCAGATAAGGTGTGATGTTGTACAACCTAATACATTTTTAGAGATGTTTTGGGAAGGGGAGGGAGGGATAAGGGTGGGTAATTGGGGGAGCACTGTTGGGGGTAAATCTAATCTTCAGAATCTATATAAATTTTATATTATTTTTAAAAAAACTTGTATGATTGTTCAATAAATAAATTTCTCAATAAGAAAAAGAAGAAGAAGACAGATATAAACACACACACATACACACACACACACACCGGGAGATTGAATAATACCCTATTAAACAAAGAATGGATCCAAGTAGAAATGATAATAGAAATCAAGAATTTCTTGGAAGTGAATGAGAATTAAGACACAACATGTTAAAACTTCTGGGATATCAGAAAATTATTCTTAAGGGGTATCTTTACAACACTGAGTGCATACACTAAAATTCAGGAGTGATTCAAATAAATAATATTTATTCTATTCATTAAATCCCTACAGAATGAAGAACATTATAATAACAAATCCAGAAGAAGGCAGGCAATAATCAAGTTCAGAACTGAAATCAATGAAATTGAAAACAAGAACACAATAAAAATAATCTACAAAATACCAGCTGGTATTTCAAAAAGCTAATTAAAATTCACTAATCCCTAGCCAATATTACTAAAAGTAAAACAGAAATGAAGAAATTCAAATAATTCACCAGAAAAGAATGGAGGTAAAAGACCTCTACAGTGAAAATCATAAAACATTGAAGAAAAAAACTGAAGAAGACCTGGAAAGATGGCAAAATATTTCATGTAATTGATAGCTAGAATTAATATAATTAAAATGGGATTCTGTCAAAAGCACTATAAAGATTCAATGTTATCCCCATCAAAATACCAATGCCATTCTTTACAGATACAGAAAAAGCAGTTCTCAAATTCACTTGGAATAACAAGAAAGCTAGAATATCCAAAATATTATTAAGCAGCAAAGATGAGACAGGTTTCCCAATACAAGACCTAAAATTATCCAAGAGAGTTGTAGTAACAAGAACTGCATTGTATTGGCGTCAAAATAGTAATGAATATCAATATCAATGGAGTAGAATAAAAGACTCTAAAACAAGCCCACAAATCTTTAATCTGATATTTGACAAAGAGGGTCAAAATATAGCAAGGAGGAATGACAGCCTGTTCAACAAATGATGCTGGACAAACTGGTGAGCCACTTGCAGAAATCTGAAACTAGATCCTTATCTCTCACCTTGCACAAAAAGCAAATCAAAATTGATCAGAGGTGTAGGAAGTAAACGAGCTACAATGCAACTGCTAGGAAAAATAATAGAAGCAACACTCCAGCACATGGTAAAAGGCAACACTTTTCTGAATAAACATCCTCAAGTGAAGGACATAAAGAGAGATTCAACAAGAGGGATTCCATTAAACTGAAAAGCTTTTGCACAGTGAAGGAATGAGTTAAAAGAATCAGGAGAAAACCTACAGAATGGGAGATAATCATGGCATGTGATTCCTCTGACAAGGAACTGATATTAAACTTTCAAAGAACTCAAAAAAACTTAATAACAAAAGTGGGAACACTCTAATCATTAAATGAGCCAGAGAGGTAAACAGAAATTTTTGAACAGAGGAAATCAAGCCAACAGATGAACACATAAGAAAGTGTTCTAAATCACTAGCAATCAGAGAAATACAAATCAAAACTACATTAAGATTTCACCTCACACCATTCAGATTGGCACAGATGAAAAATGCAAGCATCAACAAATGCTAAAAAGGTTTTGGGGAGGTAGGAACACTCGCACACTGTTGGTGGCACTGAAGAGTATGAAATCACCCTAGATGCCTGGAGTGGATGTCTGGATTCAAAATCTGTGGTATATATGCACTATTAGATTCTGTTCAGCTATTTGAAACAACAATATCATGGCCTTTTAAGGTAAATAAATTACAATGAAAGAAATTATATTGAGTGAAATTAGCCAAAACTGTAGAGTGCAGGGTCAAATATTTTCCCTCATTTCTGGAGAACAGAGCAAAACCCTGGCTTTAGTGAAAGGTCAAACCCATGTACCAGATTCAACGAAGTCAAAGCAACCCATAATCTGGAGGAATCACAGATATATGTGTGGGGAAGGGAGTAGGAAAGAAGCGGGAGGGAAAGAAACGATGGATGATAGGCAGAGTTCTAGGGGCAGAAACAACAATGTATCTTACACTTTAATCACACAAGAATATTAATAACACATATGCAGTCATTTAATTCTGAAAAAATGCACATATATACAGTTATGCCAGTTACAGGTAGGAAATATTGCAGAGTTGAGAATTTGGGAGATGGATGATGTGCTGGTGATTCTGGTTAGAATCAAGAGTGTGTCACTTTTACTGTGCATACTTTTGTGTGATTGTACAACAACACAAATATTAAATGAAAAATAAGAGACATTAGGAAACCAGTCCTATTCAGAGTTACCTCAGTAAATACTTGGGAATAAGTCCACAAAAGGAGTTGAGAGATCTCTACAATGAAAACTGCGGTGTACCAAGTTAAGAAATTGAAGAAGACCCTGGAAGGTGAAATTGGGCCCCATTTCATGGATAGACAGAATTGACTTTACCAAATGGCCAAACTATCAAACTTAAAATGCAGATTCAATGAAATCTGCATCAAAATTTCAATGACATTCTTCACAGATCTAGTGAAAATGATCTAAAATTAATTTGAAAAAATGAAAGGTCCAGAAAATCCAAAGCAGTCATGAGCAAGAATGACTGTGTTGAAGGCCTCATGTGTCTGACCTCAAATGGCACTACTAAGCTACAGGGAAACTGCGTGGAGTCTGCATCAAAACAGACATGAGGACGAATGGGATAGCATAGATGACATGAAGACAAACCCAGAAAGAGGCCACCATTTGATATTGAAGATGTCGTTGAAATCCTGTTGGAGAAAAGACAGCCTGTTCAACAGATGGTGCTGGGAAAAGTGGAGATCCATATATACAGGAACAAAAATGGATCTCTATCTTTCACACTCCAGAAATGCCAACTCCCAAAAATCTGTGAATGAGACTTAAACTATGACTGCTAGGAGGATGTGTTTTTTTAAAAACCAGCATAATGACATAGGCACCAACTTCCTTAAAAACACTCCAAAAGTGGAAGATGCAAAGCAAGAGTCACATTGTAAGAGAGCATCAAATTAAGTTTCTGAATGGTGCAAGACCAAAGAAAGATAGAAGAGTGCACCTACAGAATGGAAGATCTTTGCCACCTGTTACTCTGTTGATGGAATATTATCCAGAATATCTACAAATTTAAAATAATGAAATCCCCCAAATCACACAATAAACAAAAGGGCAAAAAATCTAAGCAATGTTTCATAAAAGAAGAAATACTAGTGGCCTACAATTATTTATGAAGAAATATTCAAAATCCCTAGGAATCATGGAACTTCAAACCAAAACTACATTGAGATTTCATCTCACTCCAGTCAGAATTATGGTTAACAAGAACACAATAAGTACTGCAAAATTCATGGGGAGAAAGGTACACTCATTCATTATTTGTGCGACTGCAAAGTCATGTAAACATTGCAGAAAGTAGTATTGATATTCCTCAAAAGACTATGAGCAGAACCATCATATGACACAGTGGTCACACCCATTCTTATCTATCCAATAGAACTATAATCAGCATACTACGGTGATGCAGTCATCTCACAGCTTACAGAAATGTATTTCACATAGGGGAGATATGGAGCTGGCCTAGATATCTGTCAGCAGATGTATTCTCAAGAAAATGTGTATATACACAGTGGAGTTTTACCCAGCCATAAGAAAAAGTTAAATGGGGGCTTTTCCTGCCAAATAGTTGAAACTGGTAAACTCCATGCTCAGTGAAATAAGCCAGACTGAAATCCAAAGTCAAGTGTCTCCTCTAATATGTAAAATCTAGACCAAAATTAGATTAGCAGTGTTGGATGGAACCCCATGGAATTAGAAGGGAGATCAGTGGAAAAAAGGAAAGAGATTAATGGTGAGGAAGGAGGGAGAGGAAAAAGGATGAAAAAGGATGAGCACTGGAGTGATCTGACCAAGTTGCCTATGTACATACAACACACTTCAGGGAATCACATATATGTTATATATATATATATTTAATTAAAGTGTAAAAAACATAAGGAAAATACATAAGTAGAAGGTAAAATAGGAGATTGGGTGCGAGGAAGGGTAGAAACTAGAAAGTACTGAGGAAAGGAAATATTACATTACATGATTGCATAAAATCATGTCAAATGAATCGCTATAATATGTATAACGATGAAGAACTAATAATTGTATATATGCAAATATGCATATTTATTTATTTGTATATATACGTATATATGTTTATATATATACATATATATTTAAATATGCATATATAAAATACAGAATTTTACTCTTCAGAGTCATCAAAGTTTACTATGGAAAAGTGCACAGAGCTCTCTGGGAGGCTGGTGCATGGAGAGGTGCCCAGATGCAGGAGAGCAGACCCCATCTCCCTCAGGACCTTCTCCTGGGCTGACCCTGAGCTCCCTGTGTAATGCGCGCCCCCTGCTGGTCCTGGACGCCCCTGCAGGGAGGTTTGTGTCTGGGCTCACACTGAGGTCCCCTCACTGTGTCTCTGGCACAGTAATAGGTGGCTGTGTCCTCGGTTGTCACAGTGCTCTTTTCTAGGTACAACATGTTATCGGCGTTATCCCTGGAGATGATGAATCGGCCATTCCCAAAGTCTTGGCTGTATGCACTATCACGTTCATAACTAATTTCTCCAACCCACTCCAGCCCCTTTCCTGGTGCTTGGCGGATCCAGATCATTACGTAGTCACTGAAGTAGAATCCAGAGGCTGCACAGGAAAGTTTCAGTGACCCCCCAGGCTGCACCAGGCCTCCTCCGGACTCTTTCAGCTGCGCGTCACACTGGACACCTGCAAACACAGAGGAAGTCTGGTCAGGAGACGCTCACTCGTCCACTCTCTCTCACACTCTGTCCACTCACACACTCAGTGTCTCCTGTTCTCCATCAATTACCTTTGAAAAGAGCCACAAGGAAAACCCAGCTGAGCACAGACTCCATGGTGAGAAACCTCTGTTCAGTCCTGGTCACTGAATGTGCTGAGTTGCAATCCAGGGCTGGACTCCCTCCCAGACCTGCAGGGTGAGGGCTAAGCTGGTTTATATGGTCAGAGGAAGGCCGTTTTTGCATATCCTCCTACTATATGGAAAACTCTGAGTGTAAGGCTAATTGGAGTAGGCATGAGAGAAGATGGGAGTGTCATGGAAGAGTGTTTTAGACAGTACAGAATTATAGAATTAGTATTTGTTCTGTGATTATTTCCTGTTTTAATTTATTTGTGCACATGCACAAAAACATGATGGAAATATCATTGTTAACCCTGTGGTAAAAATGTATAATCACCCAGAAGCAAGAAAGGTGGTTCAGTGTTCCCAACAGCTCATATCTGACAAGAAAGACCTGGAGATTTGGTGTTTTGCTCTCATTCTGGTCATGACTCCTCCCTGAGCCACCTCTAGCACTAAGGAGACACACCTAGTGAGACCCACAGAGCCCCATTCTGCATTGGAAATGAACAGGGAGTTTTCTCAATCTCTAAGTAATTATTACTCCTTAGAAAAGCATCCACTTGTGGGCCTCAGAGGCTCACTGAAGTGGGGAAGGCTGGACCTCCCCTGTGATGCCTCCTCAGCTCAGGAGGATCCAGTGTGCACAGAACTGTCCACAACACTTGCTACTGCCATGTGTGTGGGCACAGGGACACATGTGTGGGCAGTGAGAACCCAGCACTTGTCCTCATCTTCATTTGTCATGAGCAGCAACCTCACAAGACCGTGTTCAATTTCAATAAAACCCCAAGTCAAATCATTTTTCCCTGAATTAGAAGCATTCTATTCTGCATAGTAAGAAGTGAAATGATTCTGAATGTTCAAATGAGTTTCTTTCTATTCCATAATTTCATTATAGGTATAAAGAGTATTGGTGTTCATTACGACATTATTTTCCAGAATTTTACAATGTTTGAACATGATTTTCTTCAGTTCAGTAACACTATATCCGTTTACTTCCTTTCTTCTCCCCATGTCCTTTCCTCTACTCTATAGATCTTTCTTGTTCTTATCCATTGCTGTTTTTGGATCAGTGCCCTGTGAATTTACACAATGGTGAAATTCACTGTGGTGTTTTCACACCTGTGCAGGGGAAGGTTTTCTCAGAATCTTCCACTGCTCCTTCCTCCTATACCTCCTCCCTCCAACCCTGTCCTCTGCCTCATTGACCACTGTCCAAGAAGTTTTCAGAGAGTAGCACCAAAGTGGAGACTCTCACTCCAGGATCTTAATATATTCAAAGCTTCTTAGCAGTCTAAAGAGTGTGATGCAGTCTTGAAAACACACAGAGCCAAGGGAACAAGAAAGTGAGCCAAGAAATAAATTAACAAATGTGGTCACCCAACTTTCATCAAGGGTGACTGCAGCACACAACTGGAAACTGGAGTCACTGCAGTAAGAGCTGTGGAAAATTGGATGTGGAGAGGCAGAGAATGGGAATGGAGCCAGCACTCACACCATGTGCATAAATGAATTGAAACCAACTGGAAATGAAATATAAAATCCAAAAATAATATTCTGAGAATAAAACCTAGGGAACAAGTTCCTTGATAGTGGTCTTGGTGAATATTTTTTGGATATGTCCCTAAAACTTAGAGAAAAAATAAAATGTATGAGATCATTGCATTCAATTTTTTTTTGCAGAAGAAAGAAAACAGTTAATAAAATTTAAATTTCATATGGGAAATGGATACAGTACTTACAGTCTTGTAATGGACAAGAGGTTAGATCTGGAAAATATGAGACATTTTTCTTCACCTATTCAGGCTGATTAAATAAATGCCCTAGCTTTGCAATGCTCAGCAATAGGATTGCATTTCTCAGTCCTGGAGAACTGGAAGTCCGTGGTCAGGAATACTGAGGATTAATCACTCTCACACCACAGTGTGCCTCATACCCATCAACTTCCTGTTGTGTCCTCAGCTGATGGAAAGATCTGGGGATATCCTGTTACCCTCTGTAAGCTCTTGACCCACGTCCAGCAAAGTCCAGTAGAATGCCATGTAATGGGGCGTATTATCTTCTGGCTCACTGGACAAAACTGATTTCTCTGACTTTTCCTTCTAATTTTTCTCCTTTTCCCCTTGTTGGGATCTGGAATTGGCCATCACTTGGGTTAACATGAATTTTTACTTACCTTCTAGGCAGGCTCTCAACTAAGGGTATTCTTCCTGTAATATTTCTTACTAGCAAACAATATAACAAAATTGTTCTGGGTAGCAAGGGGTACTGAGATCAATTTCAAAAATCTAAGCAATGGCCTTTCTTATCTAATGATAAGGTGTCCTTTTCACATCAGAGATTGACCAATCTAATTCAGGAAACATAGTGTTTTTCCTTGGGTGAGTTTCATTAATATTACTCTCTAACACAGGAGAGTATTCAACTTGGCCAGATATGATGTCTGTTTGGACATCACATGACCAGGCTCAAAGGCCAGTTCACTGCAATACACTTCCTCAGCTTAATAAATGCAGAATCACCACTGAGCAAAATCTAGCTCTTCTCAATGATATTAGCCATCAGCCAATTATTCAATGAAGGAACAGCACAGCAAAGGTTATTGTGAAAAATACACAGAGAATCATGCTTTAATGGGAGACAATGAGATCTCTCTGAGACCTGGATCAAGCATGGAAGGGCTCACAGCCTTCCCATTCAACAAAGGGCTGGAATCATTCCAGGAGTTTAACCAATTAACATGTTTAAAATTAATCAGAACAGTTGAAATAAACCACTTCTGTTGGCATATCACAAGATCATGTAGGTATAAACCTGGCAAGATAGACCAAACCCCAAATCATCATTACACATGGGAATGAAGTTGAGCAAAGTATAATGTGTGTATGTGTGGATACACTCAAGTTTATTTCAAAAACACTTACAACTGTGATGCACCAACTGAAAATAAATAATAATAATAATTAGAAGAAAGACAAACTTAGCAAAGAAAGTGGATCAGGGGAGGGAGAAGCAATTTTAAGGGAGAGTGCTGGGGTGAATAGGAGAAAAGCATGTTATATACATTTAACAATGTCAAAATGTGGCTGGAGAGGTCACTCAGAATGAGGGTAGTTGTTTAGCATATGTGGGGACACATCAGTGGCATCACATACACAGCTAAGTAGATAAAAAGAAAACTCTCTCTCTCTCTCTCTTTCTCTAAATAAAGAACATGTAAGATTATCACCAGATTGTTAAAAATGCCCCAGACATTACACAAAGAAAATTAAAATTTAAAAAAACTAATAATTTTCAACAAAGTCAATTCCAGATCCCAACAAATTTCAACAAAGTCAAAATACAAAATTCATTTGTATTTTTATGCACTGAAAATGGACTATTTAAGAAGGGGATTGAGAAAACAATTCAAATCAGAATACAGGAAATAAAAACACTGAGAACAAATATCAATGCTGGAGCTATCATAATACCAAACTCCATATCATATTTTAGATTTGTAGTAACAAAAACATCATGATACTAGCACGAAGAGAGACGTGAAGACAGTGGGACACATGGAAGACATAGGGATAAACCTACGTAAATGCAATCAACTGATACTCAACAAAGGTGCTGAAGATATACCTTGGAGAACAGAAAGCTTTTTTCATCAATCTGGCTGGGAAACATGGATATCTGAAGGTAGGAGAATGAAGCTATAAAGCTGTCTCTCACCCTTCATAAGTCAGTTCCTCTGAACAACAGGTGTAGGAAGTACATCATAACTTTGGGAGATGGCAGAGGAAACAGGGTCAATATTCCAATTATTAATGTGGAAGCAGACTTCCTTTTTTAGACTTAGGGAGTTGAAAAAGTAGAAGCAAAGTTCAAAAAATGGGAGGATGTCAAAGTGAAAAGATACTGCAAAGCAGAGGAGACAGGGAGGAAAGAGGGAAGGGGAAGGGTGAAAGAAAATCTTTGCACTTGGAGAAAAACCCGTGGACCTGAGGAGGAGTGTCCTCCCTCAGCACTCAATACATTAGAAAGAAGAAGAGTCTGTAGGATTGTTTGTAGGGTGTGGTACAGAAAACAGAAAATAATGCAATTGGGGTCAATGTGGAAATTCCCCTTTTTAAAGATGATATGTTTGCATTTATATGGTACCCAAGAATATAAGGTAAATATTTTTTCTCCAAAAATATCATAGATATGGTGCCCTGGAGCAGAGTGTCACTCCTGTAATTTCAGATGCAACAGTGAACTGGACAAGATTCCCCTTTGCTTGGGTCTGAAATCCATGAGAAAGAATTTGAGAAAAGTGTCCCATTCATAAAATCCTCAAAAATAGAGCTATGCAAGGATATGGAAAATTTCTGCAATGGGATTATGTAACACTGAAGAAAGGATTTGAAGAAAGCCCTAGAAGATGAAATGACCTTTCATGTTCTTGAATAAGTAGAATTAATATTATCAAAAGTCATACTGCCAAAATGTTATGCAGATTCAACAGAATTTCCATCAATATATCAATGAAATCCCTACAAAAATGTAAACAAAAACATCCATTTGCTACAATAAGAGACCAGAACAGTCAAAGGAATCCTCAGTAAGAAGAGCAATGTTGGAGGCAACTCAGTTCCAGAACTCAAATCATTTACAGAACTGCAGAAATAAAAGCAGTATTTCACTGGCCCCCAAACACACATGAAGAGCAGTGGAATGGAACTAAAGTAACTGATGTAAATCCACATGGATATAATCTTCTGATACTTGAATTTTTGCCAAAAATGTACACTGGAGAAAGATAGTCATTTTAACAAATGGTGCAGGGAGAAGCAGATGTACATATGTAATCAAAGAAGCAGAATGCATATTTCTCATCCTGTATAAAGTCAAATTAAAGTGCATTGAAAATCTGGGAATTAGAGGAGAAAATGAATCTGCTGCTCAACAGTCCAAGAAATTGTTACAGGCACAACTGGCTTAAAGTATGCCTAAAGAAGAAGAAGAACAACAACAAAATAACCAAGAATCAGTATAGGACATAGGATCAAACTGAAAATCTTCTTCATGGTAAAAACCAAAATTACAACCCAAATTGAGAAAAAAAATGATTAAGGTTTGAAGAGACAGGGATTAATTTTCAAAATATACAAAGTACACAAAGTATGTGAGATGAACAAAAATGAAATTAACTAATTAGAAAAACAACTAAAAGGATGCCTTTCAAAAGAAGAAACACGATGACCAATAAGTATCTGAAAAATTCTCAGCATGTGTAATAAATGGAGAAACACACCTCAAAGCTATACATAGATTCCATCTCACTCAAACCACAATGACAGCTATCAAATGTATGTATAAAAGAAAAGTGCTGGTGATTATGTGGGAGAGAGGTAGACTCATTCACTGTTGGTGGGTCTTCAAATTAGAGCAAACCCTCTGGAAAGGAGCATGGAGAGCACTCAAAAGACTAGAAATCAGTCTTCTTTATGACTCAGGCATCCTTTCTGCTAGATATTCATAAGATGTAAAATAAGCCAAATATAGAGATATAGCCAAATTAAAGTTTATAACACCAAAACTCACAACATTCAACTTCCAGGAAAAGCCTACATGCCTGCCAGCAGATAAATGAATAAAGAAAATGTGGTCTACATGCACAGTGGAGTTTTACCAGTCACATAGAATTAAATGACAGTATTTTCTAGGACAGATGGAATTAGAGCACATCATTCTAAATGAAGTAAATCATCTTCAGGAAGTCAATGATTCAATGCATTCTCTTATATGTGGAAGCTAGAGTAAAATAAGGGGAAAGGTAGGGGACATGAAAATAGAAAGGATATCAGATAGTAGATGAAGGGAATAAAGGATGCAGAAAGATGGGGAAAAGGCTTGGGGGAAATAATTGACCAAATAATGCAGTGTGCATATGAGTTACCACAGCACATTTGTTTGTCAGTCTATAGATAGACACATATCTACAAAGCATAAATGCACAAAGATATATATATATGAAGCAAGAGTGTAAAGAAAAACTACAAATAAATACAAGGAAGATCAGTAGAGTAGAGGCAGGGAGATTGGGCAATGTGGGAGAGGATGAGTGAAAGGGAAGTACTGTGGATAAAAGTGGACAAAATTAAGTTCCATTATTGTGTAATTATTTCAAAATGCACCTGAAGAGGCGGCTGGAGCAGTGGCACAGTGGTTACAGCAATTGCCTGTATTCTGTGAGGACACAGGTTTGAACCCCAGCACCATGCACACAATGAGGTAGCGGAAAAATGAAAGCCACATGAAAAGCTAAATAAAATGTATTCTCTCTTTCTCTATCTCTGTCCATCTCATTAAAAACAAAAAAAAAAGGACCTGAAGAGCAAAGATGGTAGAAACAAGCTGGGCATCTGCTTCCTGGTCTCTATAAGATAATGAAAGAAATGGTAAAAATCAAGAACACAGGTGTTTGGAATCAAAAGTTCAGGTGCAGACACACCGAAAAGGAGTCGGGCCTAAAAGCAACTGAGAAAAATCTTTTTATTAGGATTGGTGGCTCTCAGTCCAGGTTCACCAGCCTGCCAGAGTGAGGGTGGGCATGTGGCCAGGAGCTGGGCAGCGACTTTATAATCTGTGGTGGGCAGGGTTAGTTTGGAGGTCTTGTCCCTGGAGGATTGGCAAGGGTTTCAATCAATCATTGGGTGATTGTGAGACACCCTTGGAATTTATCTGTCAGTATCTGATCGACTGTTCCTTTGCATGTGCGGACTGCCTGATGCCTTGCCCTTACCCAGCTGCCTGAGACTGACCTAAAATCCTGAACTTTTTGGTGATATAGGCCATCAGTTTCCATCTACCTACTTCCTGCAGTTTGTGGGGCATTATGGGGGAGGGAACATTCAGGTGTTGGTTTGTCAGTAGAGAGGTAGTTATAAGGGTGTAAGAACATTTGGATGTATGTTACTCCAATGACCTTGCTTATGTTGTTTCAGTCAAAACTGAGGAGACAGGGAGCAATTATTAGAAGGAGTCTTATCACTTATATGGGAGTAAGGATGAAGGTCAGCCAGGTGACAACAGTGGAGTTTAGCCATCCTGGCCAAGGGTCATTTACCTGTTGCTGTTTAAGCCACTAACTCAGATGTCTGAGATTTCTGACATTTTTCTGATCAGTCTAGTTTCATTGATGTAGTAGCAGCATTCCTCTTTTATGAACAGACATGTTTTCCCTTTGTCCACTGTCAGGAGATGTAGTGTTCAGTGGTTCTGTAAGAAAACTTGGGCAATAGATGTTATTTGTCTTTGTATGGAGGCCAGAGAGGCAGCAGATACCTCTATTGCCTCTTGGAGTTGCACCCTAGGGAGGGGATTCTGAGCAAACCAGATTAGGGGAACCCCCTCTAAAGTTGGCATTTAGCTTTCAAGCTTGCATCTCAAGTAATGCTTAAAAAGAGACATTGCCTTTGTTCCTAAAAGTCCATGTAGGACTGAGCTTTGTTTATACTCTCCTGCCAGGTGTTTAAGACCAACTTAATCACAACTGACTTTGTTCCTTTTGGTACAAGTCAACTGAGATTGTCAGGTTCATTCTTGAGGAACTTGTGAAATGCCTCTTTGCTCTTCTACCAGTTGGGTCATCTGCCAGGATAGATCAGTGTCTTGCTGACCACATGTGGCTTCACTTGGAGCATCAGGGACATCTCCCTGCCCAATGACCTTCCTGATTTATAATATACACTAGGTGGTTCTGTTCTCTAGGGTCACTTGATCCCCCTGGTCAGGAGGTCTTTTTACCCAGAGCTGCCAGTCCTGTAGATAAGTCCCACTGTCCCCTGAGTTTCAGCTGACTAAACAGGGCACATACCAAAATATTGACTCTTTCCTTAACCCTTTAACTACTTCAAACTTGGTATCCTGGTTTTGGTGATAAGCATCCAGCAGGTCAGTTTCACCAGTCTCAAAATGGGAGTAGTCTCTCTGAATATACATTTAGGAAACAGTGTTAATGATCAGAAAAAGCTTGAGTATAAGCAAAAAGACATGTCAGGCTTTCATATGGCAGTGTGGCCCTTCTATATTAGATATAACAAAGAAAAGAGAACACTTTTGATTACCTTGCCTGTAAATCTACATAAGCTTTCATCTTACAAACTTTTATCTAAAATTTAGACAAAGTTTGAACACTTATTTGACCTTAAGAGAAATCTTAAATAACTTTAACCAATTATTCCAATTATATTCAACTTAATATTATACAGACTTCTGAGATTTATCCTACACAAACCTTCTGCAATGTAGACACTTACTCAAAACAATTTAAAAATGCAAAATGAAATTTCCAAGAGAAATAGTATCAGTGATCAAAGTCTGATTTATAAATGCAAACCATTAATGATAAAATCTCTATGTATTTAAAACAAATATAAGTCAGACATAAAATGAATAATATTTAAAAGACAACACTTGGTTAACTTGTCTGCCTTAGTTAAGTTATCTCTCTTAAACTATATTACACAAATAGCAGAAACCTCAACAATTTAGTTCTCAGATATGTATGCATTTTTAGTATGTGCATTTAGAATATCAATAGAGATATCTTGAAATAACAGTTGCTTATTTATCCAGTTTTAGAACAATCATTTAAGACTTTAAAACAGGTAAATTTCTAGACTTAATTTCCCTAATGACACTTAAAAGACATAAGAAATCATCTTGATAAGCATGCCAAGGTTTTGAGAAACCCTGTTCTTAAAGAATCAGATTTTGCTCTATCAGTATTGCTTTCCCAGTTGCTGATTCTTTCTTAGATTTCCAAATTGCTTTTAAGGTAAAATACTTTGCTTCATAGTGCTTATGTCTAAACATTTGAAACTATGTACTCTTTATATACCTTTTACACCTGTTACAATTTTATTCCTGTTAGAATTACACCTGTTAGAATTATAATTATTAACAGTTTTGGTTTTTATAGGTTTATTATTTTTATTTAGAAATTTATTTGTTGAACAATCAAAATAAGCTCCTAACAAACTAATATATATATTCTGAAAATTAGATTTACCTCCAAGAGCCCCCACAATTACCCACTGTTATCCCTCCCCCCCTCCTTCCCAATACATGTCTACAAATGCCTTAGGTTGTATGACATTACACTTTATCCGGATTTAAAACATGATAATAGACCTCCTTTCTCATGGTCAGGGTTTAGCTCCATTCTCCACAAGAGAGTGAAGACATTTGACCCTTGGTTCTCTGGGTTATGCTGATTTCACTCAGCATAATTTCTTCCATAGCCATCCATTTTACCTTCAAAGGCTGCGATATCATTGTTTCTAATTGCTGAGTAGAACTCCATGGTATATATGTACCACAGATTTTGAATCCATTCATCCAGTGAGGTTTTGCTTTTAGTGAAGATCTAGAAACAAAATAACCTTTAATTTTTTTCCATTTACCAACTTATAGGACATGTAGTAGACCCAATTATATATTGCCCTATAGACTTCAAGAAGCCAAGAATAACTGAATTCATGGTTAGCAGAAGCAATCAAATGTCCTCTTAGCAAATATGCATAAAGATAAATTTCATTGATGTTATCAGACAAATGTAGATAACCAGCACAAGCTGTTTCTCCCCTGTTGAAGAAAAATCCTAGAAGCAAAGTAATACTTAACATTTAGAGAAATCAGTATTCCATTGATTGACCACCAGGAAAAACCTGTGGGTTAGGAATTTCAAAGACATCTCTACTCTTATGTTTAACCAATTTAAGTTGAGTCTCTGTAAATATTTGAGTCATATGAACAGACAGCTATTTGGATTCATTTTCTTAATATTTGGTTTATGAGCCCTCATCTAAGTCATTGTGGTACCATGATGACACAATGTACAACACATATATAGACAAACACAAAACAGGTGTGAACCCACAGAGAAAATTAACAGGAAACAGATTTTGGCACCATTTATGTAAGAAAAGAGATGAAAAAAATGAAGGAAAAAAGATAGGAGAGTGGCGACTCAACAGTAACACAGGGTTATTTTAGAGAAACCTGTGGAGGGGAGACCCAGTTGACACTGGGATTTTTATGCCGCTTACAGATTTTGGTGGATATAGAGGGGGGGAGGTTTTGGAGGAGGAGGAGCCATAGCTGTAGGAGTGGAGGGAAGAGGATTAACCTAAGTAAGGGGGGGATGGGATGGTGGAGCTGAGAGCAGTTCCTGGGCCAGGAGGTTGGTGGAGGGAGGGAAGGAGGAAAAAGAGTAGGGGATGACAGGATGAGAGCAAAAATCCCAAGAGGCCTGAACATGTGACATCTCTGACTATTTACCTTTCCAGTGAGCAAAATTGCCCAAATCAGTGAGGATTTGAAAGTAACAAGTTCCTACCGGAGGCCATCTTGAGCCATTATCTGAAACGTACTGAGGCCAGGCCACAGTTGAGTAAAAGAACAGCCACATATGGCATTAGTCTTGTGTGAGTCTTAATTTAGTAAAATTAATGTATAAACATCCTAAAGGAGTTTTGGGGTACACGGAGGACATGCTGTTTTTAAGGACCTTTAAGTATTACCTGGAGGGTGAACAGGAACCAAAAGAGGCATCCCAAATTTTGACTGTGTTCATCTGAAAAATGGATGATGGGGGCAAGCTGGGGATTGGACATTTCCTCAGCCCACCAGGGCCTAAAATGGAATGGAGGGGGTCTGGTGTGCATGTATGACTTATAGGCAGATCCCCTTAATGGAAGGTGCAACTGGAAGGCCAAAGGAATGCAAGGAATTTACCCCACTTCTGTTGGTCCAGATGAGGAGAAAGGATGGTGCAGGAATTTCCTGGTTTATCTTTGAGAGAATGTGGACTGCAACCCTGATGAGAGGGATGCCTCAGGACCTTCACAGTTTTCAGCACCAAATGTAAAATTCCAAAACATGGGTGTTCTGGCACAAAATATTCACTCATGGATGTTCAAAAAAGGAATCAGGCCTAAAAGCAGCTGAGCAAATTCTTTTTATTTGCATTGTCACTTGGGTTAGGTTCACTGGCCTGCTAGAGTGAGGGCAGGCAGGAGAAGTGGCATGAGGCTCTGTCTCAGCAGTGACTTTGTAATCTGGGATGGGCAAGTGAAGTTTGGGGGCCCTCCCTTGGGGATTGGTGGTTACTCCATTGATCATCGGGTGATTGCAAGATGCCATTGGGGTTTATTTGCCAGTGTCTGATTGGCTGTTCCTTCGAACATGCAGGCTGACTGATCCCCTGCCCCAACCCAGCCACCTGAGATCAACCAAACAGAAACCACTATGTCAGACAGATTGGAGAGGTGGGTGACTAAATAAATAAAGCAAATAAGAATCTATTTTAAATAGACTGAAACCTGGAGAGACAGGAGTTTGAGATGTTTTATTTGATAACAGATTCAGAGGCTTGTAACCCTCCACTATTTGAATGTTGCAAGTAAGGAGGGAGGAATGGAAGACCCAAGAATCTTCGGAGGAACAGACCTCATCCTAAGTTAGCTCACTTAAGGAAACAGTTGGAGTGATAATTAATACTTGAAGAGCAATGGTGACCAGGAAAAGAAATTGAAATGGATCAAAGAGTTAGAAATTAAACCAGCAAATATACAATTGCTAGGAGAAAAAATACAATCAACACTCGACAACTGATGTTGTGCAGGCACCACCTTCCTTAATAAGACTACCATAGGGTAAGAATTAAAGCCAAGAATCAATGAGTGTGATGCCATTAAAATGATTTGCTGTGTGTATGTAATGGTGCTTGGCTCCTACTGTCTCTGTGACTTATTGAACTCCACTGGTGTCTCCATAGCATTGGAATCCAAACTGGAAAACACTACATAATAGCAAAATAGCCCTCAATCTCCTATGGATGAAAAGAACCATGCCCCATACTAACCTATTCTTACCCCGTACTCTGACAATTACTAAATATAAACTGTTTTTTCTCTTCCTCATCCAAAATATTTACCCCACCTGAACCCCATTTATACATTTCCTTATTCCTAATTGAATAACCTATTCCCCCCTAATCCCTTGTTCCTCCTTATTCTCAGTCAGGCATTCTTGTCAACCTACACAATTTACCTCCTTGACTTCCTAGTCATTTCTTCTCCCCACTTACAGAGGCCTTGCTATTTGAAGAAAGAGACATTCTTCAAAATGGGTACTTCTTTGCTATCATAATACGTTTTGAGAACTCTCTCAAAGATAACTGCACCTATAGGTGCTAATCATCATCTTAACTGTTTTGGATGAAACTGTCTAGTATATGAACCTATAGGCTCTCAAGATCTCACTGATTGGACTGGCACCTATAGGTATGAGCTACCCAATTCACACCTCATCCCAAAGAAGCAAAACCATAAGAAGCTCCAATTACCCCTACAAGAGTAACACAGTCAAACTTCAAGACACAAGCCCTATTTCTGAAAATAAGGAAAAGGGGAATTAACTCCCCTCCTCAACCTCACAGCTTGCCACCAAGGACCCCATGATTGGGGCCCCAGATGAAAAACAAAGAAATTGTATCAAGATTATGATCAGTAACTCATTCAAAGAGTTGAAAGAAGAATTAAGGAAAAAGATCAGAGAACAATTTCAAGGGATGAGAGACAACTTATGTAAGGAAATAAGGGAGCAATTCCATGAGATGAAAGATCAGCTCTATAAAGAGACATTCTGAAAAGAGATGTAGCACAGCTATCAGAATTGAAATACATAGTCAACCAAATCAAATCTCTACTGGAAAATACTAATACTATAGTAAATTCTACTGAAAATAGAAATTCAGCTCTTGAAGAACATACATCAGATAATGAAGGTATAATCAGCAATGTCGAGTTCAAGGAGGATAGACAAGAGAAGAAGCTTTCAATACATGACCAGAACTTCCACATAGTATTTGATGAGATGAGGAGAAATAACATGAGAGTCATTGGACTGGATTAGAACTCTGAACAGCAAACAAGAGGCATTAAGGAACTTTTAAGTGAAATTACATACGAGAAGTTTCCTCACTTTACAATTGAGCCAGAATATCACATTCAAGATGATATAGAACACCAAACTGGCCCAATCAAAAGACAAATTCACCAAGACATATCGTATACAAAATGATTAACAGAGAAACTAAATAGAGAATTATAAAAGTAGCTACTGAAAATACCCAAATCACATTCAGTGGCAAGCCAATTAGGATCATAATGGATTTTTCAGATCAAACAATGAAGGGCAGAAGAGCTTGGAACAATATTTTTCAAGCTATGAAAAATAGTAATTTTTAGCCAAAAATAATATCCCTGCAAAACAGCTTTAAATGTGACAGGGAAATTAAATACTTCAATGATAAACTCAAGTGAGCAAGATACAAAAACACAAATCGTGCACTACAGAATATTCTCAAGGATATTCTTCATTCAGAAGAAAATGCTAATAATACCTTAAATCCTTAAACAAGAGTGAGTCAATAACCATATTACACACCAAATGACTTCCAAGATGACTCAAAACTCTGTAACAGTCATGAAGTCTGAGACTCAGTTTCCCATAGCTATTCTCTGATTGAAAGACACAAATTGGCTCACTGGATCAAAAAACAAAATCCAACAATATATTTTATACAGGGGACACACTTAACACTCAAAAATGGACACAGGCTGAAAGTGAAAGGTTGGCAATATGTCTGCCAGGACTGTGGCCCAAAAATGCAAACTGGTTTGGCAATCCGAATTTCTGATAAAATTAATTTCCAGCTAAAACTAGTCAGAAAGGATGAAGAGGGACACTTTATCATATTAAAAGGGAGAGTTCATCAAGAAGATATAATGATAATTAACATTTATACCCCCAATTACAACCCCCCCAAATACATTGAAAAAATACTTAAGGACATTAATACCCTCATTGATCTCAACACAATTATATTGGGGGACTTCAACACACCATTATCAACATTAGGCAGATTATCAAAACAAAAAAAAATCAATAAAGGCATCTCCAATCTGAACAACTATTAATCAATCAGGCATAACAGACATCTAGAGAATATTCCATCCTAAGGCAGCTGAATTTACCTTCTTCTCAGTGGCTCCCAGATTCTTTTCTAAAATAGACCACATCCTAGTTCACCAAGGTAATCTTAGCAAATACAAAAAAAAGTGGATATAATCCCATGTATTCTGTCAGACCACAATTCTATGATCTTAGCAATCAACAAGAGACACAACAGAAATTGCACAAATACTTGGAAACTGAATAATTCCCTCTTTTTTTGGAACATTCATTTTAATAAGGGAAACCAATAATATTTTTTAAATCAGCAAGTATGCACATAAAATAATTCCTGTATGTGAAAAGTACTGAAAAGAGAACACAGAGTGTAATCAATATCCCAATTAAAGAGCGAAAGAGGTCTTTCACTTTCAAGCTATATGATTATTAGACATCCCATTTGGAAGCCATTTCAGCTACCATATTGAAAAACTTGTAGCTGACATTTTTGAGTATTTTATAGATTCTGGATATGAGACCCTTGTCTGAGGAATCATAGTCCATGATACTCTCCATTTCTGTAGGAAACCTCTTGATTCTTTTGATTGTTTCCTTGGCAGTACAAAAGCTTTTTAGCTTTATGAAATCTCATTCACTGATTTTTGACTTTATTTCCTTCGCTTTCAGAGACCTGTTGAGAAAGTCTTTGCCTACTCCTAAATGTTGAAGTGTTGGACCAATTTTTTCTTTTATCAGTTGCAACGTAGCTGGTTTGATACCAAGCTCTTTGATCCATTTTGATTTGATTCTTGTGCAAGGAGAAAGATATGGGTCTAATTTCAACTTTCTGCAGATGGAGGACCAGTTTGTCCAGCACCATTTATTGAAGAGGCTGTCACATCTCCATGTAATATTTTGACCCCCTTTGTCAAAAATCAGATGTTTAAAG
>PVKS010029883.1:0-24934 GCA_004027875.1 Aplodontia rufa | reverse complement strand
TTCTGAAGATTAGATTTACCCCCAAGAGTGCCCCCCAATTACCCACCCTTATCCCTCCCCCTCCCAAAATATCTCTAAAAATGTATTAGGTTGTATAACATTACACCTTATCTGGATTTAACACATGATAACAGACCACCTTTCTCAATGGCCAGGGTCTAGCTCCAGCCTCCACAGATGAGTGAAGACATTGGACCCTTGGTTCTCTGGGTTATGCTGATTTCACTCAGCATAATTTCTTCCATAGCCATCCATTTACCTTCAAGGGCTGCAATCTCATTGTTTCTAATTGCTGTGTAAATTCCATGGTATATATGTACCACAGTTTTTGGATCCATTCATCCAGTGAGGGACATCTGGGTTGTTGCCGTAATTTAGCTATTGTAAATTGAGCTGCTATGAACATAGATACTGTTGTGTCACTATAATGTGCTGATTCTAAATCCCCTGGAAAAATACCCAGGAGAGGAATAGCAGGATCATCTGGTGGGCTCATTCCTAGTTTTTTGAGGATTCTCCACACTGTTTCCAGAGGGGCTGTACCAGTCTGCAGTTCCACCAACAGCGTGTTATTGTGCCTATCCCTCCGCAACCCCTCCAGCATCTGTTATTGTTTATTTTCTTCATTTTTGACAATCTGACTGGCGTGAGGTGATATTCAAAATTCTAGAGAAGACGGAGTTCAAAGGATCATTTCTGAACAATGTAAAGGCAATATATGCTAAACCCTTAGCTAGTATAATACTAAATGGAGAAAAGCTGAAAGCATCTCCACTAAAATCGGGAACAATACAAGGCTGTCTGCTCTCAGCACTTTTATTCAATGTTGTTCTTGAGACCCTAGCTGGAGCAATTAGGCAAAAGAAAGAAATCAAAGGGATAAAAACAGGAAGAGAGGAAGTCAAACTCTCTCTTTTTGCTGATGGCATGATCCTGTATCTGGAGGATCCAAAAGTCTCCATCAGTAACTGCTTGAACTTATAAATAGATTTAGCAAAGTGACAGGATACAAGTTCAACACCCATAAATCAATAGCTTTCCTATACACTAATAATAATAGGACTGATGAAGAAATCAGGAAATCAGTACCATACACAATATCTTTGAAAAAATAAAATACTTGGAAATTAACCTTACAAGGGAAATCAAAGATCTCTACAATGAAAATTATTGGTCATTGAAGAATGAAATCCAAGATGACCTAAGAAGATGGAAAGATGTCCCATGCTCTTGGTTAGACAAATTTCTTGAAAAGTAAAAACTAAACAAAGCTCACCAAGAAGATATGGAACAAGGCAATGAATACATGAGAAAAATGTTCTAAATAACTTTTAATCAGAGAAATGCAAATCAAAACTACATTAAGATTTCACCTCAGTCCAACCAGATTGGCAAAGATTAAGAATATAAACAATAACAGATGCTGAAGGGGTTGCAGATAGATAGATAGGAACACTAGCACACGGTAGGTGGAACTGCAGAATTGTACAGCCCCTCTGGAAAGCAGTGTGGAGAATCCTCAAAAAACTCAGGATAGATCCACCATACAATCCAGCTCTTCCTCTTCTGGGCATTTTCCCATAGGAATTAGAATAAGCACATTACAGTGACACAGGAAAATCTATGTTCATAGCAGCTTGCAATAGCTAAATAATGAAATCAAACCAGATGTTCCTCACTGGAGGAATAGATCCAAAAGCTGTGGTATGTTTTTAAAATGGAGTTGTACTCAGCAATTAGAAACAAGGATATTGTACTCTTTGTACATAAATGGATGGCAATGGAAGAAATCATGCTGAGCGAAATTAGCTAAACCCAGAGACTCAAGGGACAAATGGTTTTCCTCATTTGTGGAGGCTAGAGCAAAACTCAGACTTAGGTGAAATGTTGTCAAACTCATGTATTAGACCCAACAAAGCCTTAGAAACCTATAACCTAGGGTAACCAAAGATATGTAGGCAGGGAGGGGGAATAGGAGAGGTGGAAAGAAGGGAGAGGGAGGGAGGAAAGGGAGGGATGTAGAGAGACAATAAAAAAATGTAGTTTATTCTTACCCCCACTCCAAGAATCCAAATAATATTTATGCAGTCTTTCAATTCTGTAAATTCACAATCTAAACATTTATTTCGCTTGTAGGGGTGAAATATAGAAGAATTAAGAGACTGGGGTATGGGCAATATGGGGATAACTGGTTTCAGAGCAAATTCATAGCATATTATTATGTTATATGTATTTATGATTGTGTAATAACTCAACTCAGTAATAAAAAATTTTTAAAAAGAAGAAGAAATAGATGGGTTGGAGCAGTAGTTCAGTGGTTGGAGCACTCGATTGGCATATGTGAGGTCCCAGGTCTGAACCCCAGTACCACATACACAACTCAGTGGCAGAAAAACAAAGGCCAGATGAAAAAATAAATAAAAAAATAAAATTGATTCTTTCTTACACTTTATTTAAAAAGAAAGAAAGAGATTATCTCAGCAATTCTAAATCTATTTAAAGCTCAAAATTTATTTCCAAACTTCTCATTGAAAAACTGTGGTCCAATTTGCTTCACTGAACAAGTAAGATATTATTTGCCAAATAAATACCAACTTTACAAAAAGGTCACATGAAATATATGTTCTATCATATAGTATTTTTCAGGAATGGACAATTTATTTTAATGTTTATGTGGAAATGCAAATATTTTGGAATATGAAAATAATAAATAAAAAGAAGCACAAAGTAAGAAGAATGTCAGTGCCTGATTTTGAGTCTTATATTAAAGATGTGTTAATAAAGACAATGTAATTCTGATAGCAAGATAGACAAATGAAATGGTTTAACATCGTGATTCAGTAAGACATAGAAATTAAAACCACAATGAGATTATTATCTCATTATTATAAACCTATAAAAATGTCTAAAATTAAACTGGCCACTTCAAGTGACCAAGTGTTAGCTGAGCACGGGGAACAATTGGAACTCTTTTTTTTTTTTTAAATGGCAGATTCTCAAAAATTAGAATATATTGTTAAAATATAGTCTACTTAAATATATATATATATATGTATATATATATGTATATATGTGTGTGTATATAAATAGTGACTGTGTTCCTAAATAGCTGCCCCAAAGAAATAAAAGCATATATAGGTACATAAATAGACTTGTATATGAATATTCAAAAATTTACAGTTGTAAATATCAAAATATTTTTTCAACCTGAATGTCCATCAGTAGGTAGAAAACTTGAAAGCCACTCAAATATCCTTCAACATACATTGTGATATATCCTTATATTGCAATATTGTTCAATAAGAAAGAGGAATGAGCTATTCATACATGCTAAGTAATATGCAATCCAAAATCATTATGCTAAGTAAGCCAAATCTTTTTTCCCAAAAGTGAGTCAACACCGTGATTTTATGTCTTTGCATAAAATTGTAGAAAATGGAAATTTTAATTGACAGTGACAGAAAGTTTGTCAGTGGTTGGCTGAAGGAAGGGTCATCTGAGTGCAGCTACAGGGAAGAATTTTTAAAAGGTACAATGTAACTTTTCATAAGTAGTGGAATATTCTTTACTTTGTGTGGGTGTTTTCAGAGGTATATATGAAGCAAAACATCAAACTCTACACTTTAAAAATGAATAGTTTATTCTATATATATTAATATAACCTCAATAAAACAGTAACAAATATGATACACTGTGTGACCCTGTTATCCCTCTTCTGAGTATTTTCCCCAGAGGAGTTACAATCAGCACATTACAATGACACAGGAAAAGCAATGCTCAAAAAAGCTCAATTTACAATAGCTAAATTATGGAATCAACACAGATGCCCTTCACTGGATGAATGATTCAAAACCTCTGGTATACAATGGAATTTCGTTCAACTATTAGAAACAAGATATTGTGGCCTTGAAGGTAAATGAATGGCAATGGAAGAAATCATGCTGAGTGAGATTAGTCAAATTCAGAGACTCAAGAGATAAATGTTTTTCCTCATTTGTGGAGGCTAGAGCAAAAACCCAGCCTTGGGTGAAAGGTAGTCATGCTCTTTTTTTTTTTTTTTTAATTCTTTTTCTTCTTATTATTATTTTTTTTTTGGTTGTTGCATTATAGTTGTTCATAATGATGGGATTTGCTGTCACATATTTGTAGATGCACACTATAAAGCAATACAATTTGGTAAACATCCCCTCCCCAGTACCCCCCCTGACCATTTCCTATTCCCTTGCCCCACTTTCTGGGTCATATATTTTTCCTAAAATACCCAAGTATAGTGAAATAATTCTTGTACCTATGAATACTATTTTTATATATGTGACACTAGTATATACAGTGACATATTTATAAATGCTTGGTCTGTGCCTTATTTTAACTCAGATCCATTATTTCTCCTTTTTCTCTACTTCTTATCACATCTTGTTCTTTTTCGATGTATTTGGCAAAAGGATTAAACATCAACATTTTTTAAAGGCATGCAGTATATGTTATTCTAATTTAGTCCCCAGTATCCCCCACTCCCTTCTCCTTTCTCTTCCTTCTAATGATCTTCCTGTTCTTTACTAAATGGCTTTTTCCCCCATTTTAGTGACTTGTTGAATTATATATTGATGAGAGACTCACTATGCTATGTTAATATTTGGACATGAGCAAGTTAAGTCTGATTTCTTCCATTAACTTTACCCTTTCATTCCTCCTTCCTCCATTCCCTTCCCCTTTGTCTATTCCTCTGTTGTTTTCCTTATTTTGGATTAGCTTCCACATATCAGAGAGAGTATTCAACCTTTGTTTTTTTCACATTGCCTGATTTCACTTTGCATGATATCCTCCACTTTCATTCATTTGCCATTGGAATGGAACTAATCAAGAATACAAACAACAAATGTTGGTGGGATGTTGGGAAAAAGGTACACTTATACATTTTTCGTGGAACTGCAAATGGTACAACCACTCTGGAAAGAAGTTTGAAGATTTCATGAAAAACATGGTATTCAAACTCTTGTATTAGACCCACCAAAGATGTAGCAACACATACTCTAGGGGAACCATAGATAAATGTATAGCGGGGGAGAGGAGAGAGAGAGGAAAGTGGGAGATATAATGGGGGAGGGACCTAAGGAGACAATCCACAATGTATTATACTCCCCCACCCTGCCCCACAAGAAGCTAAATAATACTTAGGCAATCATTTAATACTGAAAAATTCATGATTATATATATATATATATATATATATATATATACACATATATATATATATATATCCCACACACATATCTATGGTTCCCCTAGAGAATGTGTTATATATCTATTTATCTACATATGGATATGTACATTTATGGATTCATAGCTATTGCAGGGTGGAAATATAGAAGAATCAAGAGACTCGGGGCAATGTGGGGGTAACACTGGGTTATCGGGGTTATCATATCATGCATAGCATATTGCTACCTTATATGCATTAACAATTGTACAATAACTCAACTTCTTAATAATAAAAAGGCATAGTAAAAAGAATAAAAGAGCTAAGAATAAAGGATAGAAATAGATAACAAATAAGTCAATAATCATATAGAATAATTATAGAGATACGCAGATATGTAGACTATATGCAGAGATATGCAGAGATATGTAGACTATAAATCACCTAAATATCTTAGGTAAAAGACAAAAAATTCCAGATAAAATAGTCAGGACTAAATTTCTGCTATCTTCGAAAGTCATTTTAAATATAAGGACATAAATGGGTTTAAAGTAGTACGAATTTGTTGGCATGAACCCAACAACTATGTGTAACCATTAAGCTCTAATAAAAAGACAAAAATAAAAAACTGATTTTGCAAAAATTACAAAAAAGTTAAAAAAATTGAAGTAAGATATGTAATGCATTGATCATATAAGTTTAAAGTGGCAATACTTTCAATAAAGTGGACTTCAGACTGCATGTATTACCAAGGTTACAAAAGACTTTTAATTATATTAAAAGGGTAAATTTATCCAAAGACATGACAATTCTAAATGGATTTCTCTCATAATAGCTATTCAAATTGCAGAAGCAAAGGTTTGTAGAACTTAAAAGAGCCACTTCCAGAAGTCATCATCACTTCTTCCTCAGAAATCAGTGAAAAAAAGAAGCCAGAAAATCAGGAAGGATGTAGAAGTCCTGAACAACAAGATCAACCAACTTGTTTGAATGACTGTTTTACAAGAAAAAGTTAGAATATTTTATCACTGTGAAATACATAACTAATTCTTATAGAAAATGTACAAAGTATTAACCATAGCAACAGATCAGACATCATCAAATTATAAAACATCTTAAGTCAAATGATACTACTTATAAAATGAAAGAGATGTTGCAGACTAGGAGAAAATTGTCATACTACATATATCAGACCACATTACTTATATTCAAAATATAAAACAGGTACTTATTATCAAATATTTTGAAAGCCCAATTAAGTAAAATAAAATTCAGAAGATAAAAATTGGTAGTCTATAAAATATATAGATGGCTAAAAATGCATGAGAGGGAAAAACATATAAATCTATTGCTCTTGGGTAATGTGTATTAAAATCACACTAGATACAACTACATGTCTTCTAAACCAAACTTCAACACCAAATAATTGAAAAGGTTTAGCATCCATATTTTAAATATTTTGTTGGTGGGAGTATAAAATGATACTACCACTTTAGAAGTCTTTGTCAATTTTTCAATCAACAATTTCAATATTATGTATTTTACGAATAAATATTTTAAAATGCATCCAAAACAATCTTTGACTAAAATGTTAATAAATGTGGGGCATGGAGGATTGCAAGTTCAAGGCCACCCTGAGCAAATTTAGAGAGGCTCTATGTAACTTGCTGAGACCCTGTCTCAAAATAAAAACTAAAAAGGACTGGGGATGTTGCTCAGTGATTAAGTGCCCCTGGTTTCAATCCTGTGTACTAAATAAATAAATGAATAGTTAGTAGATTTATTCATAATAATAAAAAAATGAAATCACTAGATATTTACCAACAGAAGTATTGTTAAAATGTTCAGATGCAGCTCAGTGGTAGAGTACTTGCCTAGCACATACCTGGCCCTAGTTGCAACTCCAATATTAAAAAAAATTGTTATATTCATATTATAGAATACTAGTAATAAGCAATTATATATGTAACAACCCATATGAATCTCAAAAACAGGCAGAATGAAAGAGTCAGAAACAACAATTAAAATATTATTATAGAATCCCTGTATATAAAGCTCCAGAACATGAAAAACAAGAATGTGATGATAAAATTCAGTGCAGTGTTTATTATAGTGGGAGATTAATTTAGAAGGGTGTTGCAAAATTTTCCAAAATTATGAGAATATAACTTAATTAACAATTTGGTTAAATAAGGGTATCAATATGTCAAAATTGATCATTGGTATACTTACCCATTATTTCACAATAAATAAATAAATCCTGACCTACAACAGCCACACAAAAATGTATAATAGTACTGCAAATAGTGATATCTACATATATTTATGTGTGTGAGTGTGTGTATGAAAATGGGAAATGATTTTCAGGGACAAATAATGAATAGATAATTAAATATATATGTATCTTGAAATTAACTCATACAGATTAAATGAGGATATGGTCTATCTAAATGTGTCATTGTCAATTTGAAACAATTATAAATAAAAGCACATTTTGTTTTTCATAATACATGCCTGAAAAATATAAGAGGCTAATATAATGTTAGCCATAATGTTAGCTAGTCATCCGAGAGAAAGTGTATGGATGAAGACAGGTGGTAAACATATTCTCTGCGTAACAGATTTCAAATCTATGGCATTCGGGAGTCTAATATTCTCTATCTTATTCTTTGTTAAAGCATTTTTAACAACTTACAATTATTGCTAAATTAATGATATACATTCTGCTTCTCCTGGAAGAGCCTGAGCTTCTGAAAAGGCTACCAAGTCTTGCTTAGACTTGTCTCTTCATCACCCAATACAACAATAGCCACATTTAAATTCAATCTGAAATGTATTAATTATTTATAAGTTGATTGTTAATAAATGCACTGGTTGATAAATCAAATGGGGCCAAAATCCTCAGCTTGGGAAAGAGTCAAGAATTTCTTCTACTTTTATTACCCTTAATTTGATTTACAAGTGTAATACAATTGGAAAGAAACTGAGTAACTAATGGAATTGTGATAATTATTTCTCCGTGGCATTGGATAAGCTATAAAATGTCTCTTAGCCTCATGCCTCTCATTTGTACATTGGAGATATTAACAGCTAACTATTATTAATGTTACGTATTATTATCAGTGATGATTTTAGACAGGCTTTATCTTGGAAAATACCTGCATATGGTTTAGTGAATACTATGTGATCAATAACAATTTGATGTGACTATTCAGGCTTATTTCTTTGTAATTTTCCGTTAAGGATCCTACACTATATATTGTGGGACAGCCAAAATAGATTAAAATACAGGTATTGATCATTCTTGAATGATCACTCTACTCCAGCTGTCAATTCATAACAAACACTGAGCTATACTCTGATTGCAATTCTCCTTACTTTCTGTCATTGTCACGGCATCTGCTGAATGTGCATTCTTCCTCATAGTTTCTGCTTTTCCCTCTACATCACTTATCTCTTGTACTTGCTATGTCACTTTCTGTAACTACGTTTTAAACTCTACAGGGAGCATCTCCTTGTTAGCCTCTCTGATGTACCATCAGTATATACAACTTTGATAGTCATTCAGGATCAGAATCCCTGCATAAATGTCCTTCTGCATAGGCAACATTGCTTATTATCACAGCTGTAACTAAATGAGTTAATTAATGAGATCTAAAATAGAATAAAACTGGTACAAAGGAATTGTTTGTGTATTTACCCAAAATACCTTGGTATTTACCCAAAATAATTAAAATCATCATACTATAATGATGTATGCATAGCAATATTTATAGCAGCACAATTAACAATAGCCAAGCTATGGAACTATCAAAGGTGTCCTTCAATGGACAAATGGTTAAAGAAAATGTGGTATATATATATATATACAATGATGTTTCACTTGGCTATGGAGAAGAATAAAATTATGTGGTTTCCCAGTAAATGAATAGAACTGGAGAATATCATGTTAAGGGAAATAAGATAGGTCCACATCAAGAGTAGAATGTTTCCTCTCATATATGCAAGGTAGAGAGAAAAAAATAATTAAAGAGGATCACATGAAAGTAGAAGACCAAAAGACTAAAGAAAAGGGATTGACAAGGAAGGAGGATGGGACACATGTACTGACTGGGGAGAAACTTGTTGTCAAAACTTAGGTGAATAAAACCTCCTCTAATGTCGTGCGTTATTTATAGGACCTAGGTTAATCCCTGATCTATACCGATTCTTGCTGCAAGTATTTTTACTTTTTAAAGAGAGAACAACAGTGACAGAGAGAGAGAGAGAATCAATTTTTTATGGAGTTTTTCACATGACTTTTGTTGCTCTGACACTTAGTTGTGTATGTGGGTGCTGGAGTTTGAACCCATGTACTTGTGCATGCTGGGGAAGCACAGTAACTGCCAAGCCACCACTCCAGCCCCACTGCAAGTATTTGTAAGTGAATGAGCAAAATGTATGTTTGTCCTGTAACTGAATATTTTGAGATTTTTAAAAAAGAGAAAATAAACATCATCTATTTGTTAACATTGCCTAAGCCAAGAGAATATTTATCCTTAGTTTTATCTTTTCTTCTTTCTTTTTCTTTCATCCAGACAGCAACCAGAAAAATGTAATTATAATTTACTATATGGGAAACTACATTAGGGACATGATAAAAGTCCCATTACCAATCCAAGTGACAGTATTTTATAGGAAATTTGATGCATATGTCTGCAATTCAGAATAGATTTTCAAACTAGAGACAGAAAGTTATGAATCAACAGCATAAAGATTGTGCTTAAAGTCACGTAACTTGATTAGATTACTTGCAAAGTGAGTAAAGAAGATATCATACCTGATAAGCACCCATCAAAGAAAACTGAAACAGAGTGCAAGCAGTAATTTCAGAAAATAATCTGTACTAAATGCCCAATGTAGCAGATGCTTTCAAAACAAGGACATAATCGGCTGCATGAAATACTGATTCTGGTAGCTTTAGGCACTGTGCTGTAAAATAAATCCACAAAACTTACTTTTTTTGTTTTTCTTTTTATTTTAATTTGCCAAGAGGGCAGATCCTATGCTAAGTGTTTGAGGCTGGATAGAACAGTGGTAGGTGATGAATTTGCCTGTGACTCTACGTATTCACAGGTAGATACTTATTCCCAAACTCATTGACTACATAAATTAAATGTGTATATCATTTAATATGTTAATAACACCATAATAAAAATATTTTAAAACACTGGCGATGGATAAAGTAATGTAGGAGCAGAGAACTGATAAAATGTTGTATAAGTTTGGGCTGACCTTGAAAGAAATGAGATATAGAAGTGGGAGTGAAAGACTGATGAGAATAAGAATAACAGAATATGTGGGAAAAACTGTATATTTTGAATTTGAAATATTTTCCAAGTATATTGCCAAGAAGGAAGCAAAAATATAGGACAGTAGTAGCTAGAGAGTGATTTGGTGTCAGAAATATTTTATTATCCTTCTTGGGAGAATTCAGAGCATGTTGATATGTTGATGGGAATGATCAAGATGAGATGTGGGAAAACAAAGTGATTTAGAAGAGATTAAAAGAGGAGATTGCTGAAGTGATTGTTTTAATTAGGTGAAAAGAAGCAGGATCTATTGAACTAGTGGAATGTTGCCCTTAGCTAAAAACATACATAGTTAAATCATAATAAAAACAGTGATAGCAGAGTATGAACACAGATTTTAAAACGAAGATTGGTATACTGGTACGTGACACCAGTTGATAAATCATACTGAAAAATGCTTTCTGGGTTTCTAATACAGACTTAAAAAATCAAAGCCCTGGCTAGTAAGGCATTTTAAAGCGCAAATATTACATTAGCACATATTTCTATTGGTGTTTACAAGGAAAGCCTGTTAACCCAAAATACATATGTGTTTTGTAACATTCTCTTTTGAATCTGAGTATATTAGCAAAGAAGATACTATTTATGGAAAATGAAAAGAGTAAACTTCATCATCACATTAAAAGTATAGTTAAAATATGATTAATTTAAATGTTCTTTGTATAAATTAAGAGGCAGGAATACCTTCAAGTTAACACACTACCTAATAAGTTTCTGTGATGTGATCATACTAGCAGTAATTCTCTTTAAATCATTCTTATTCACTGTATAAGTTATAGTAATTGTTCAGTGGAGCCTAAGAAGAAAAGTTACCCACTATAATTCCTGTCAAAAAATATTGACCACAGCAGAACATTTTTTTGAAGTTTTGACCTATTTTGTGAAATTCAAAGCTTGATAATTTATCTCATATGCTTATAGTGCTGATATAAGAGGTTGCTAAAAACTTAACTTGCAAAATAATCAAAATCCATAAAGTTGACTTATTGGTAGATTATTTTTAAAATATTAGAGAACTCTACCATTCATAAAATTATATGATAGTTGCTAAATGTTGCTGTATTTATTTGTCAAAAAGTCATCATTTTCTTATTATCATCCCTAATTTGCAGGAGATGAAACTATCTCAAAATAGAATTTTTTTTACAAAAAACATAAGCAAAATACTTTGAAAAAAAAATACATGATTCCAGTTGTTTCTTCTATTCCAACACCGTTTAAATTGTGTTCTGTTTCCAGTCAAGAGATCCATGTGAAAATTAGTTTGCACATGAATGCATCTTTCTCCTGTAGCATCATGCCAGCAAAGACTTTCCAGTTTGTAGTTGTACTAGGCATTCACTAGAGACTTTTAAGGCAGATTAAGGAGTTTCTCTCTATAGCTAGAATATATTTGATTCTCTCATCTTTCCATCTTATTGATTCCCTTCAAGTCACAGCATTGAGTGCCCTGGAAATGTATTTTGCTACCATTGGTTCATCACTGACTTTTTTTTTTTTTTGATGCTCTGGATAAAATCAGTAGAGAGAAGAATTGCTGTCAATGAATTTTGATACATTTCTGTTATCACACATTGCATGCACTGGGAGACTGTGGTCACAAAGAAACCTCAACTGACCTAGTTTCTCATCTCTAAAGTCATATTCTATTTCTACACAACCTCCAAGTGAAGTGATAAAATGGAATGCATCATTTACTTTAATTTAATGTACTCCTAGGATTTTGCATTTGCTCCATATTGTATTTGTGCAGGTATTTTCCTTAAATAGAAAAGCAAAAAAAAAGTGCACACCATTTAGCTTACATTTGATGTACATCTTTATTAAGATGAAAAATATCATGTTTTTAAAAGGTAAAAGGTAAAAATCACATTGTTTGGTTGCTTTTCAATGTGAGTAAATATATAAATATCCTGTTGAAAGGCAGATCCCCTGGCAAGTGGAAGGTTTTGCTTTTTCTTAGGAGCTTAGCTGGAATTTTCATTGATCTACTTCATAAGACAAGTTCCCATTGGATTTAGACTGGCTTGTTCATTTTTATTTTATTGATGTTTAAGGTTTTGAAAACATAAAAATGTATATTTCTAAAATATATTCTTTAAAATTTAATAAGAAAAGGCCGAGTAGGTTCAGATGTGGATATTTCAACCTGTGAGTGTAAGCTTTTTTATAAAAGATTCTGAAAAGAAATTATTTAACATCTGAAATGTGAAGATTGCATAGAATTCTCTTCGATGAATTAGTATCAAAGTATGTATATCTTACACTTTTCCTCCTAAGGACCTTGCATATTCTGTGCAATTGAGTCACCTATATGATTCTATACTACAGACATTTTAACAAGTGAATGGATTTTTTTCTTTTTCTTTTTCTTTTCTTTTTTTTTTTTCCTTTTTTTGGCAAATCGGGTGAAAACAGTGGTGCAGGAACACAGAAACAGACCAATTACAACTTTCCAAATTACTGTTGAAGATGGCACAAGGTGAACCTCGTTTGTACTAGGAACTGAACTTAATTCTTGTTTGGGTCCTCTTAAATATTGTGGTATTAGAATCAAATGTTTATTTAACAAGCATGAACAAATGTTTTATTCAGAAGAAAACATCTTTGGTATCACTGAAGGACTAGTTTTGCATTAAGATTTGTCCTAATGCTGTATTGTTTAAATATTAAGTTAAATATACACGAAAAATGATATGAAATACCCTGGCATAATTGCTGACAGTATATCCGCAGCAAATAAGTTGAAGAAACGCCTTTGTGGAGTCATGACATTAGGAATGCCACAAAAACATACATAAATGTAGCTGTTACAGGAGATTAACTAAAAGCATTGGTTTGGGAGTAGCAAATGTGGAGTAAGGTATTTCTATTCTTCCATTATTCATACAATATCTATTAAATCCCCAAAATATGGCAGATACTGTGCTTTTCAATTTTATACCTATCAACAAAAATTCAGTCCTTCTAATTACTTATCTAAATATCTAAATTTAATCCAATATTATTTCTGAAACCTGTATTGATACAATGAGTGGAAGACAAAAAACATCTTAAATATGAAGATGATTGTATCATTTGTGCATTCTCATTCATTTACCAGCAGGTCTGAGATTTGCTAGCACCCAGGAAGATACTTTGGCATCTGAAAAACTGTATATAGTTCCAAAATATGAAAAAAAACTTAAAAAATAGTCATCAGTGAATGTTGAATTATATGACTCAAAGCTTAGTGTCATAGTATGGTCAATAGCAATTAAACTTATGTTACCTAGCTATAGAAATGTAAAAAAATTAAACTTGTAAGAATAAAATTATTATTCTAAAAAGTGTAAATTATTTTTAAAACTCATTTTAATATGTAATGTATAAGTTTAGAAATAAATACCTAGTGGTCTTCAAGATTTTAAAATGATAAACATATTATTGGCAACTATGTGTTTATAGTAATTAAATATCATAAGCTAGACTCTGTTAAGCAAAATAGATTATACATTGTCTTCATAATTTTTATGCTGAAAGGAAAACTCTTTATAATTAGAGGAAGGAAATAAATATGTGTGGAACAAGTTTGATGCATGATATAGGTATTTCTACAATGAGTGATGTTAAATAATAAAGAGGTTAATAAGTTAAGAAACATGTACAAAGTAGGCAACTTACTGTTGTTAAAGAAATGGTGATTGTCTTCATATATGTTGTGTTGCCAGAATAAAATGCCTGAAGTTGACTGCTAAACATTAAAGAGGTTTATTTTGATCCTGATTCTGGTGGCTGGAAGTCCCAAACAGCATAATGTCAGTATCCTGGGAATGGCTACTGACTTCATCAGAAAATGACAGGAATCAAAAAAGGAACCAGCTATGTGTGGAAAGGACCAAAATATGTGGTGTCCTGTTAAAAGAGATCTAACCCACTCCCAAGAGACCTCATTCATGCACTCATGAGAGTATAGCCTCCTAAGAGCTGGCTGCCTTCTCCAAGACACCAACTCTTCCAGTTTCTACAATTTTAACACCCCGACTTTGGGGACAAAACTTCCTGCACATGTACCTTTAGGTAATAAAGCATATCCAAAGCCTATCACTATTTTAATGCAGTTTAGACTAACTTACCCATTGCTTATCTTATCATAATGTCATACAATCAGAAAAGAGGAACACAAATTGAATGCAGAGATTGAAAGAAAACCTGAAAGTGCTTTCAGCAGGGCTATGTACTTGAAATAAATACACAAACCCAGGAATTTCCTGAAGTTCTCCACTGTGTGCAACATAGACCAGAATCATGATGTTTCATCATTCCGTTTTAACTTTCTTTTCTGTCATAGAAAAAAAAAGGCACCTTGATATTTAAAGAAGATATTAATAGCTCTGTAGAAGGGAGAGTTATACCCTCAGCATGTCTCCACAGCAGGGAGAAACTCTTATAATGACTCTTGAATTCACTAGGCAACCATGTTTGATAGAGGCAGAAAGTTGAGTCCTCTAGCCACAGAAGTACTGCCACACTAATGAAAGTTGATCACCAAGTTCTCATGTTCAAATACTGTGTATTGATTAGAGTTTATAAGAATCAGAGCACCTGAGAGTACACAAATCCGAAACCACAATGACATTTTTAGGTTTCTAAGTAACTGTCGTATTGGTTCTGAAACTGAGACAGACAGAAAGATAATGACAAGTATAATTGAAACATGTTCTCTCTTTTGATTGTATAATAAAGAATTAAAAAATATATGCCAGTTGGTGATAGAAAAATAGAAATAATTTTCAAAAGTTTTATATGTATTACTTTCTTAAGGTAAGGAGTTGATCAAAATTAGCATATCTTATCTTTCTTGTGGTGTCATAACTATTTTCATCATTGACATTTAGGAGACAGACAAATATATACCCACTATGTAATATATAATATATAAGCAATTTCCTTAGAAAATTGCAAGAAAATCAAAGTTAGGGCAGAAGACATACGCCTTTACTCTTAATCACCATAGCAGCATGCATATCCCTTCATAACAAGTAAGATAAGAGAAAAGTCATAATCTATGAAAAAGGTCTTAAGTTTTGGACTCATCCTAAGGAGTGTCCAAAGACATTGTATATACTTTCCTAGTCAGCGTATTCATCCACCTTATGTAGTACCATTAAGAAACCTGATTTTTGGAAAGTTCTCTTTTAAAAGAGTATTAGGAAGAAACAAAATAAAACCTACAAAATAACATAAAATTTCCATGATTTTCTGTTCTGCAACTTCAGTTTTTGATTTTGCTTTTTTCTTGCTCTTGTCATTTCTTAATGGGATAATAGGACCGATATGAATTTCAATAGTGACAGCCTTATTATCTGGTACTAGTGTCTCAGGTGAACTCATTGGTTGAGGTGTATGAGGGAGTGTGAGAGAGGTGCCTGGGTTTGAGTGCTTTGTTGTGGCTTAAAAAAAACGATCGTTTGTGTCCATGATAATGAAGGATTTTTATTATAAATATCTTAATTATCTGGAAAGTATTACTATGTATACATTTTATTTTTAAAAATGTATTGAAGAGGGGCTGGAGTGGTGGCTAGGTGGTTGCAGCACTTGTCTGGCATGCACGAGTACATGGGTTCAAACCCCAGCACCCAAGTACACAGCTGAGTGTCAGAGCAATGAAAGCCAAGTGAAAAACTCAATAAAAAATTGATTCTCTCTCTCTCTCTCTCTCTCACACACACACACACACACACTCTCTCTCTCTCTCTCTCTCTCTCTCTCCTTCTGTCTTTAAAAAAAATGTATTGAGGAGGGGTTGGAGGGGTGGCTCAACAGTTGAAGTATTGACTGGCATGCCTGAGGACCCGGGTTCAAACCCAAGCACCACATACACAATTAAGTGTCAGAGATACAAAGGCCAGATGAAAAAATAAATAAAATTGATTCTCTCTGTCTCTCTTTCTCAGTCTCTTTTTAAAAAAATGTATTGAGGATGTTGTATTTTTGTCTTTGACTTGGTTCCTGTGTTCAAAAAGTAGTCCTACTATTGGCATCCAGGTGACTCCACATGTCACTGATTGGACCATTTACTTGAGCTGCCTCTGTGTTCATTGCAATAATAAAGGGGAATGTCATTTTTCTCTTAGCTTCACAATTACTCAGATGGTTCATTCACTCATTAAATGAATGGGTCATTCTGCTTTGGGCACTTAGCTGGTTGTTGGAGATAGTAATAGTTAAGGAAGATGATATTGCTGCCCTTATATTGCTCTGTCTACTGACAAAAGAGATATTAAGATAATTACAAATGTGACTGGTTAAAATTATTAGGGATCTTTCGAGCTTCCCAAACATAGATATCCATCTTTTTTAGATTTGCAAACTTTTCAGCAATCATTTAACTAAGTAGGGTTTTTATACTAAGCCTTCTCTTCACCTTCTAAAACATCCATAATACAGAAGTTTTTTGGTTTTTTGTTTGTTTGTTTGTTTTTGCATAGTAATGTACCATGAGTCTCTCAGGCTTGTTATGATCCTTTCATTTTTTTTTAAGTTTTGTCTGATGAGCTTATTTCTAAATATGTATTGAAGATCAAAAATACTTTTTTCTTTTCAGTTTGATGTAGTCTGTTTTTTAATACATTCCTGATATAAATATCATGTATGCATTTCATTTCACTTGCTGAGTTCTCTAGTTCCAAGATTTCTGTTTGGTTCTTTTTCATGATCTCATTCTCTGATAAATTTTTCATTCAGATCATGAATTGCTCTCCTAATTTTGTTGAATCATCTGCCTGTGTTCTATTGTAACTCATTGAATTTCCTTAAAATCACTACTTCAAATTCTTTTATAGTCAATTTGCTCGTTTCCACTTCTTTGGGGTCTGTTGCTCAGGAATTGTGCTTTCTTGGAAGTGTGATGCTACTTTATTTTTTCACTCTTCTCAGGTTTTTACACTGGACATTTGTGCATCTGTTGTATAGTTGCCCCTATGTTTTATAGAGTATCTTGCATACCACAATTTTCTCCTGGAGGTAGGTCCTAGGTGTCAGTCTGTTAGGCTACCTGGTTCAGTTCCAGGTGGTTGCTGTAGTGTTGTGTCTACATAGCTTCCTCAGCTGTTAGCCATATATTGGTGGCATAGGTTGTAGGGTGTAAAGGATATTATAGCTTGCAGCTATTTTGGGCAGAGTGGGATCACAGCAGCTCTGTGCGTGGTGCATCTGTGGATGTGGAATAGTTGTCGGTATGGAATCTGTCAGTTCCTATGGATTACATGGTGGTGGGACCACCCTCGTGGCCCCTTCCATGATATTTGGCTGGTGTGCAGCAATTTCCCAAGGGGATTTTGTGGACTAAGGCTTGCATGGTGGACTGCCCAGGAGCTTCTGTGGCCTGAGGGAGGGTACATAGGGACAACTGGTTGAAGCACAGTTCTGCATCAGCAGTTTCCCAGGACCTTGGTTTGCAGGAACTCACGGTAGCATTATATTGCAACAGAGTGGGTGTTAGAGGGCTCAGTGAGGCCTGCACCCTTTCACCAGAACAATGCAGTAACTTGAAAACCTGGCAGCTCCCCAAGATCTGGCCCAGTCATGGCTGCAGTCTCCATTAGCTGGAAATGCTTTAGGTGTCCAGAGTATGGGCAGGCACAGCTGCAAACCTCATGATTGCCCTTTTATTGCTGAGCCAAATCCCTCCTGGTTCAGGGTTCATGTTGAGAGGTGGAGTAGTGGAGGTGGAGTCTTTAGTTCCTTCTTTATGAGGCCATTGAGCATCACAATGCCCCACCGCATCTCTTCCACATCCTCAGCATCACACACTCCAGTGTGGTACTTTCTTTGGCTGGGTCCTTTGTTGTGAAGACCTCAACCTGCTAGACACCTCGACTCAGCATCTTCCTGATGTCACTTCTCTAGATATTTTTTCATTGTTTATCTCTGCCTCATAGTGTCAGTCTAGTGTGGGAGACAGAAAATGAATTTAGTGACATGTAAATGGAGTCAAGAAAACTATGACTAAATTCACATAGAAAGGGAATTGAAGTTTAGACAAAGAAAAAGAGGGAAAATGCATTTCAGGGAAACAAAAGAAAATGTTCTGTTGTCTAGAGATGGAAGAGCATGACAACATTTAAGGACTTAGATAAATTCAGGATGTCAAAGCTCATAGTGTAAGAAGTAACTAATGTAAGGGAAATAAACATGTAGGTATAATGAAAAAGTGCTGCATATTGTTGTATTCTCTGTATCCACTTTACTGCTATTAGTATGATCTTAAGCTTCATTGGGTCATTATCTGGTCAGCAATTTCAGTTCACATAGTTACTGGATTTTTCTGTGTCTGAGCAACTTCAAAGGTGGGCTTGTGACCTAATTCTGGCTTTCACTGAAGCTTGATTCTGAGTTGTTAATTTTTGTATGGTGTGTGTGTGTATGTGTGCGCGCGCGCATGTAACTGAGGATATTTTCATCCTTTTCTTTTTGTACTGGCTGTTTCTGGTAGGACTGACTGTAGTCAGATAATGTTGTCTCAATACAGTCGCGCACCAAATAAAATCATTTTAGTCAACAACAGACCACATGTGAAATGGTGATCCCATAACATTATAATGGAACTGAAAAATCCCTATCACTTAGTGATATCATAGGTCAACACATTATTTACACATTCTGTGTTTGTGTCAAAACATCTATGGTTCTCATAGTTGTATAAAAATACAGCATGCACAATTATGTATAGTATATAATGCTTGATAACAGTGATAAATATTAATTTATGTATTTAAAATTGTATACTTATAACAGCTATTTTAGGCTGTACCCATATGCAAAAAGTGATCTGTCCTTAGGGAGGTATTGGAGAAGGCATTGTTAGCACAGGAAATGACAGCTCCATGTTTAGTATAGCCCCTGAGACCTTGCGTTAGGACACTGTATAGAGTTATGGAGGTGGAAGACAGTGATACTGATAATCCTAACCCTGTATAAGCCTAGGATAATGGATATGCTTAAGTTTTAGCTTTTAAAATGTTTCAAAGAATAAAATAAAAAATAACTTAGAAAAATTAAGAGCTTATAGAATAGAAATAAAAATATAGAAAATATTTTTTGCATTCATGTACATTCACTTTGCATTTTAAGCTAATGGTTATTTTGAGTCAAAATGCTCATTTTAAAGTTTATAAGGTAGAATAGATACAATAAATAAAGGATAATTTACTATTGAAGAAACATATTTTAAAAATTTAGTGTAACCACAGTGTAGAGTGTTCATAAAGTTTATAACAGTGTAATGTCCTAATAGTACCAGGGGGTACTGATTGCTGCTTGAGGGAAAAGGGTAATCTATCATTACTCCCTGCTCTACAAATATTTAAAATTAGATTGGTAAGGAAGTCGATTTTATTCACAGTCATTTTGAAATGAGATACAAGAAATTTTTGTTTCAAAAATTCTAGTTTCAGGAGGCTCTACAGCCAAAAAAACCTCTTGTAGGAGAAGAGGTGGCAAAGTAATACAAAGGCAGGGACTATACGCATGCAGATTTAGCTAGCTTGTGCTACAAGTTTTTGTAGGTTTTTTTTTTTTTTTTAATTTGTATGAGAAAAAGCCAAGCTGCCTAGGCTGACCATGAACTTAGAATCCTCCTGCCTAAGTCTCCAAAGTAGCTGGGATTATAAGCACGTGTCACTGTTCCTGTCTATGTCATTTTTTTCCTAACAAAATCATACTTGTATGGAATTTCATTTACCTATTTCAGTTCTCACTCACCGCACACTTTCTCCTCTCCTCCATCCCAATAGTCCCCTTCCTCTACCCTACTGATCTCCCTTTCACTCATTTATTTACTTTTGGTGATGGTTTATGGGAAAACATGAAGGTGAAATTTATTGTGGTATGTTTGTGCATATACATAATATATTTTTGTTAAATTCATTCTGTACTTTTTCACCTTTTGCATTCCTTTTCCCTCCTTCTTCATCTCTGTCTTGTACTACATTAATCTTCCCTATATCTTTATGATATCCAACCCCTTGTTTTTTTTCCCTTGTTTTATTCCAGCTTTCAGATATAAAACATTTGACCATGGACTGTCAGAGTGATTTATTTCATGTAGCATGATGTTCTCCAGCTCCATCAATTTGACAGAGCATGCCATAATGTCATTCTTATTTATGATTAATATTTAATAATGTTTATATGCTACATTTTCTTAATTCATTCATCTATTAATAGGCGCCTGGGGTGGTTTCACAACTTGGCTATTGTGATTTGTGTACCATAAGCACTGATGTAGCTACATCATCATAGTATGCTGATTTTAGTTCTTTTGGATACCCATCAAGGAGTGGGATAACTGGATCATGTGCAGGTTTGATACTAGTTTTTTTTTTTTTTTCCAGGACTTAGGACTGAACTCAGGGCCTTGTATGTGCTAGGCAAGCTCTCTGCCACTGAGCTAAATCCCCAACCCCTTGATACTAGTTTTTGAGGACACTCCATACTGCTCTCCAGTGTGGCTTTCCTGATTGCAGTAACACCAACATTGTATCTGTGACCTTTTTCATCCACGTCCTTGCCAATAATCATGATTATTGATAATTGCCATTCTGAACAGAGTGAAATGAAATCCTAGTGAAGTTTTGATTTGCATAACCCTGATTGATAGAGATGTAGACCTTTTTTTTTCATTTATTTGTCAGGAATTTGTGTTTATTCTTTTGAAAAATGTCTATTCAGTTCTTTCATCTACTTATTAATTATTTGGGGGGATTATTAAGGTTTTTGAGTTCTTTTATTTTCTAGATATTAATTCTCTGTCAGAGGAGTAGCTGGCAAAGATTTTCTCGCGTTCTGTAGGCTTTCTCTTCATGCTCTTAATTGCTTCCTTTACTGTGCAGAAATTTTTAATTTGATGGCATCCCACTTACTGATTCTTGCTTTTATTTCATGAGCTTTAGACTGCTTGTTAAGGAAGTAGGTGCCAGGATCGATATGATGAAGTTGCAAAGTTTCTGGTCTAATTTTCCAGTCTTTTATTCACTTTTATTTGACTTTTGTGCAAGGTGAGGGGGAGGGTTACTTATATTCTTCTACATATGCATATCCAGTTTTCCCAGCACCATTTGTTAAAAGGCTGTCTTTTCTCCAACATATATTTTTGTCACTTTTGTCAAGAATCAGATGACTAGAAATATAAGGATTTGTCTCAGCATCTTCTAATATGTTACATTGGTCTTCACCTCTATTTTGATGACAACGTGGTGCTAATTTGTTAGTATAACCATGTTAGTATAGTTTGAGATCAACCTAATTTTTCTTCCTTAAGATTGCTTTGACTATTCTGGGTTTTTCATTCTTCCAAATGAATTGTAGGAATAAATTTTATAGTTATGGGGAAAATGTCATTGATATTATGATAGATTGCATTGAATTTGTATAGTGCTTTTGGTTATATGGCCATTTTAGATCATTAATTCTAAGAACATGTTAGGTCTTTCTGTCTTCTCAGGACTTCTTCAATTTCTTCAGTGTTCTGTAATTTTCATTGTAAAGATTTTTCACATCCTTTACTAGATTAATTCCCAATATTTATGGAGGATTTTTTGTTTTCTTTTGTTTTTGTCTGAATGGGATCGTTTTCCTAATTCTTTCCCAGCAAAATCATTGTTAAAAAGTAAAACAGAAGCTATTTATTTTTTAATCCTTTTGTATTCTGCTACTTTATTGAATTTATCTATCAGCTCTACAAGTCTTCTGGTGGAGTTTTTCAGGTCTTCTAGATATAGAATCATGCCATAGGCAAACAGAGATAATTTGATTTCTTCTTTTCCTATTTGTATCTTTTTGGTTTTCTTTTATTGACAGACTCTTCTGGCTAGAGTTTCTAGAACAATTTTGAGTAGAAGTGCTGAGAATTGGCATCTTTGTCTTGTTCCTGATTTTAGAGGAAATGCTTTCAGTTTTTCTCCATTTACAACATCATAATGTTGGCTTTGGGTTTGTTATAAATTGCTTTTATATGTTAAGGTAATTTCTTTCTATCCTAGTTTCTGTAGCATTTTTAACATGATTGGGTGCTGAATTTTAACAAAGGCCTTTTCTGTATCTATTAAGATGATCACAGGATTCTTGTTCTTAATTCTATTTAAGTGGTGAATTGAATTTATGTTTTGCATATATTGAACCAACCTTGCATCCTTGGCATGAAACTCATTTAATCATATTATCTTCTTCATGTGCTTTACAATGTGGTTTGTTACTATTTTATTAGCAATTTTTGCATCTATGTTCATCAGGGAGATTTTTTTCTGTAGATTTCTTTCTTATATGTGACTTTGGTGTTAGTATCAGGGTTATACTAGCTTCATAGCATATATTTGGAAAATTCCCTACCTTTCAGTTTCATGGAATAATTTGAGAAAAAAATAGTGTTAATTCTTCTTTGAAAGTCTGGTAGAACTCAATTGAGAATGCATCTGGTACTTGATTTTTCTTTCCTGAAAAAAATTTCATTGCTGTTTCAATTTTATGTTAGTCTGTTTAGATTTTCTATTTCTTCCTAGTTCAGTTTGTATAGGTAATATACAACTAGAAAATTGTCAATATCTACTATCATCAATATATACTATTTTTAAGTATAATTTCTAATGATTCTCTGGATTTCAGAAATGTCTGTAATGATATTTCTTTTTTCATTTCTAATTTTGTTTTTGTCTCCACTTTCATTTGTCAATTTGGCTAAGAGTTTATTAATATTATTTTACTCTTCAAAGTACCTATACTTTGTTGTATTGATTTTTTCTGATTTTTTATTCTCAAATTCATCACTAATATTAATGTTTTCCTTTTTTTCTACTGATTTTGGAATTAGTTTGGTTTTCCTTTTCTCTTGGGGTAGAACATAAACTTATTTATTTGAATTCTTTCTTTAAAAGAAATTATAAGCACTTAAAGCTAAATTTTTCCTCTTAGAACTGCATTCATATTGTGCTGGATATTTTGTTATATCTGTATTCTCACTTTTATGGATATCTTAATTACTTCTCTCATTTCTTCTATGATCCATTCCTCATTTATAAGATCATTCTTTTTTTTGTGTGTTTTAAAGAGGAGGGGACAGTGATAGAGAGAGAGAGAGAGAAAGGGAGAATCAATTTTATTCAGTTTTCTATGAGGTTTTCATTGCTCTGACACTTTGTTGTATAAGTGGTGCTGGGGTTTGAACTCAGGTCCTTGCACAAGTGCCAGGCAAGTGCTGTAACCACTGAGCCACCAGTCCAGCCCCACAAGACCATTCTTTTATCTCCAATTTTTATGTGATTTCTATTATTTTTCTTGTTGTTGATTTCTAGTTTCATTCCATTTTGATCTGAGAAGATTCAGAGGATTATATCATTTCTTAATTTGCTAATACTTACTTACAATGTGTTTTGGAATATGTTCTATTTTGAAAATGTTTCCATGAATTACTGAAAATAAAGTAGATTCAGTTGTTCAGGGGTAAAAAAATTCTGTAGGTATCTATTAGGTTCATGTGATTTTTAGTATTATTTAGGTCAGACATATCTTTATTGATTTTATTTGGAAAATCTGTCTATTGATGATAGGGAATTGTTAAATCACCTGTTATTATTATATTGGCATCTATCTGTATTTAATGTCAAGAAGTAATTTTAATATAATTAGGTTCATTGACATTTTGGGACATATATAATTACTGTTGTAATATATTCCTGTTGGAATACTCCCTTTACCAATATGTAGGGGTCTTCTTTTTCTCTTCTAATTAATTTTTGCTTGAAAACTCCCTTGTGTTAAATATTCAGTTAGATACTTCTTCTTCTTTTCTGACTTCATGTGCTTAAAATAGTTTTTCCATTCTTTTACTTTCAACTTTGGTTATCTTTGCCTATGGGATTAGTCTTTTGCAGACAACATATAATTGGACATTATTTTTAATCCACTTAGTGACAATCTATTTTTTTTAATTGGATGAGATAATTTTGATTCAGTGTTATGGATAGGTGTTAGTTTCTTCTTGTCATTTTTTTTTTATTTTTGAACAACCTTACAAGATTTTAACAAAATAATATAAAATGTGTATAAAATGTGTAAATATTCTGGATATTGCAATTATCCCCAGGAGAGCCCCCCCCAATTACCCTCCCTTATAACTTCCCATTATAACTCTAAAAAAGTATTAGATTGTAAAGCATTACATCTTATCTGGATTTAACTCATGTTACTAGACCAACTTTCTCATTGTCCAGGGTCTAGTCCCCACCTCCACAGATGAGTGGAGACAATCAACCCTTAGATCTCTGGGTTAAGCTGATTTTACTCATCATGATCTCTTCCATAACCATCCATTTACCCTCGAAGGCTGCAAGGTCATTGTTTCTAATTG
>PVKS010029882.1:0-24952 GCA_004027875.1 Aplodontia rufa | reverse complement strand
CATTGGGTGCCCCAAGTTGCCAATCACCAGCCAAAAAGAAGGACACTGGATCCATGTGCCCGTCAAGGGCCGTTTAGGTTCCTGGCCTAACCGTTCCTCGCCAGCTTGCAGCCGCCATGGTCCAACCCCAGGCCAGACAGGGCAGAGCGGGTCTGGAGGTAGCATCCCTTGTTCTTAACTGGTTCCCAAGTGAAATTAAACAGAGAATAGCCTCCCACCCATCCCACCTGCTCTTTATGGTGATGTCTTTGGAAAGTCCCCATTTTACTATACAAGTCACTCTCTCTTTCTCCTTTTTTTTTTTTCCTTTGGCACTGGGACTAAATCCAGGTGCACTTTACCACTGAGCTACATCCTCAGCCACCCCCTTTTTTATTTCATTTTGAGACAGGGTGTCTCCAAGTTACTCAGGCTGGCCTCCAATTTGCAATCCTCCTGCCTCAGCCTCCTGAGTCCCTGGAATTACAGGCTGCACTACCACGCAAGCTCCTGCAAGTCTTTCAAGGCCTCTGCTGCTCATCAGAAAAATAAGCATCCCTTTCTCTTCTCTAATGAAACACTTAAAATCAAGAAATATCCTAGCTCAAATTCTAGGGATGTTGTATTTTAAAACCTGCACTAGTGAATTCCAGGTGCAAATTCCTTTCTACCCAGCGTGGTTCATTTTCAGTGTGATTGCCACGAGTCGCCCAGTTCCAAACGTCATCCTGAACTTTGTTCGGAGGAAGTCCCCTTAAAAAAAATGTGTAGGGCTGGAGCGGTGGCTCAGCGGTTTCGGCGCTTGCCTGGCAAGCACGAGGACCCGGGTTCAAACCCCAGCACCATGTACGCAACTAAGTGTTGGAGCAACTAAGGCCATGTGAAAAACTAAATAAAGTTGTTTCTCTCTTTAAAAAAAAAAAAATGTGTAGCAAAGAAGATGAAATCGGACATAATGGCCGAGACTATGGTCAAACTCTTTCAAATAGGATGGAAATGTAGATTTGATTTCCTTGCTGAGTCAGGGAGGCAGCAATACTTTGGAAAGGAGAGAAGGAAAGAGTCAGATAGATGTTTCCTTCCAGATTTCACCCTCATCACCAGCAGTGTGCCTGGCACCGGGCAGGTCCCAGCACGACACCTGCTCAGGAAGAGAAGACCCTGGTGCTGATGGCAGCATGTGGAAACACAAGGAGGGCGGGTCTCAGTCCCCATCCACTCCACTTCCCAGTGGCCAGGCCACCTGGAGGCCCACTCTGCCGGACTGCCTCGCTCAGTCTTGTGGCCTTCTGCGCAATCACAGGGCACCTCAGCATGGAAAGGGAAAGACATGGACACCGTTTCCCAAACGTCAATCATCGGCTTTAATTCTGGTTGTGCTGATTTCATTGCTCTTGGCAAAACCTTGTCCTCCCTGCCGAAAACACTAGGTTGTATCAACTGCCTTTGAAAGCACAGCCCGTTACACGTCAGACACAAAGGAAATAAAAGTTGCTGACACTCTATTTTGCAAGGACAAATTAATTTGCCCCAGAAGTGGCATGTTTGACACCGATCTCATTAAAAGCACTGTGAGATTATCAGGAAAAATTAATACAAGCTGTTGGTTATCAGCCACATCATTTCAGCCCACAAAGGCAAGTCCTCCTTGTCAGCTTGCTGCTGGGGGCAAGGACAGGCGTTAACAAAGAAAGTCACATTCAATTAGAAACCGTCACCGGGCTGGCATTTGGTGTTACTGTGCACCCCGTCGGCTTGAAGAACAACCAAGCAGCTTCTCTTTGGTTTGAACTTGAAAGTAAGGTCACTTTGGGCAGCCAGGGATCAAGTCCTTTCTCAAAATGTCGATGAGAAGGCAAAGCAGTTTGCTTGAAAAAAATGTGGAAACTGAGTCTGGGCGGTACTGAGCATGCTCAGGAAAACAGGATGGGACAGTTCTAAGAGAGCCACGGAAATATGCAGTTACTCAAAACAGGACCCAGCAATTGAACCTGCCACGTGTTAATGCTGCCTCCTCAGCACCTGTCCTCAGGTGACTCCCAGGATCTCTAAGCATGGCTCTCAGGTACAGCAGCCCCTGGACAGACCCCTATCTCCTGCCTGAGGTCACCATAGTCAGCACCACACTGATAGCCCTGCATGCTTCTGAAATATCCCTTCCACCAACTCTCGGTGAGGACTCGCTACGAGCCCAACACCACTGTTCCAGGCCCCGGGAGCAAAATCATCAAGGAGAAATCATGTTGGAATTGTTCTATTGCCCAGCAAATTTCCTTGGGTTTCCAGCCCTCATGGTTGGGTCCTCTGGGCTGCTATAGTCTCTGAGTTAAGCTCATCCGACGGTTCCCGGGAACAGCCTGGGGTCCAGCTGCCCCACATGGACAGCTGTCATGTGCTTCTTCCAGACCCACCCGCCCGGCAACCCTGACCCCTGCTGTAGGGGCCAACTCGTTAAACGATCATTTGACCACAGTTCAGTTTGCACGAAGGTGTTTGTTTGCTGAAGCTTGTGTGCTTGAAGACATTGAAGAAGCCGGAACCATCTGCGCTGCTGCCTCTGACAGCCCTGCTCAGGATCGGCCCATCTTTCCCGCTGGACCATCACATCCTATGGGGAATGGAGGATGTCATTTGTCATGCCGTGTCCCCCGCAGCACTCTACACACAGCTTCACTGCAGTTAATGTCCCCCAGGAAGGTGTCACTGAAATGCGTCCTTGAGATTCGGTGGATTCCGGAGGAGGGGCTGGTGCCTCCCTCCTCCGCTCCACCAGCTCCACACTGAGGCGGTGGGAGGCCCCAAGTCAGGGATGGAGGCCCAGCAGCCGGGTTCCTAACTGCCCAGGGGCATGTTCTTCGGTGGCAACTGCAGCTTCAGGCTCCTGCTCCCTCCTGCCATCCTATTTCCTGGGCCCTGGAGCCTGGTGTCCCTGCCACACTGCTGCGCTTGGGCTGTGGCCTTCACTCGGTGCTGACTCATGCATCCGCGGCTCCACTAGAGGAACCCAGGCCATCCCCCAAAGTGTGCGAGTGGCCCCACTGACAGAGGTGTCACTGCTCAGGTGAGGGCCCCTGGTGTCTACTTCCTGAGCTTGTCTTGGGGCTCCTGGGCCTCTTCTAAGACAGAACCTGCTTCCAGCTCCTTCTTTGTCCCATAGAGCAGCAGGAACTCTGTGCTCAGCTCCACAGGCCTTGGGGCCCCCTGGACTCCCACAGGTGTGTCTCTGCAGTGGCCCAGAAGCCAGGAGGGTGGCCTGGGTGCTTCCAAGGGGCCCCAGCCCCGGCTCCTTGCAACAGTCCAGGGTCACCGTCTTGGGCTGAAAGGCATTGGAGAGGATCTAGGAGAGCAGCCATCAGGTCCTCCCCTGATCTTGGCCTCAGGAGGCTCAGCCTCCTGACAAGCAGCTTTGTTCTCACTGCTGTGGAACCTCTAGGGACCGGAAGGTTCTGGAAGCTCTTGGGGCACTGTGCTGCGTTTGTCAAAGCCCCACCTGCAAAGCTCAGGTGAAGCCCCACTGAGAGCCTCTGTCTCAGAGGCATGGAGCAACTGGGCCTTGGAAGGCATGAAAGAGTCACACCCTCTGGAGCGGGGATGTGGGCATCAGGCAATACGGTCTGTCCCTGAGTGTCCTTGCAAAGGGACTGAAACAACTGAGGTGGCCTTGTCGGAGGCCCGTGCTGCTGCGCTGCTGTGGAAGCCAATGGCAGGGGCTGGTGGGAACAGCCGCCATAGTACCAGTGGGACCTATTTTGCTTGGCTCCTGAAGGGCAAGCTAGATAACCTTGTAACTAGTCAGCGTGGGAGAAGCAGATGCCCCTGCTTGAAAGAGTCACAGCTAGCACAGGCGAGGAAACATCTTTTCTCGCTCATCCTAGAAAAAGTGTCCCCCAGGACAGGGGCCAGGCTGGGCCAGGGCTGCTCTCTGACCGCGAGTCACAAACCCGCTCTTTACATATTAGTTCTGATTTTCCTTTTCTGTTCATTCAACGTCTGACGAGCTCTGTAAGCCTCCGTCTGGCTTAGACTCTGTCATGATGGTGAACATCCACGTTACGAAATTTCCAACCGTCGGACCCACCCACCTCCCCGGATCCGCTCAGGGAGGGGGGCCACGGGCCAAGCCGGGCAGCACCACCGCGGTCACAACCCCATCGGAGTGCTGTGTTTTCTTTCTCAGCAAACCCATTTTAGGCTCCTGTGGTATTAAAACTTTTCTGCCAGTAAGTAGAGAAGGCAATTTTTGTAAAAACTGAGAAACAACTTGCAGGCGAGAGCAGATATTTCAGAAATGACTCAGAACCGTGTTTTGCTAGAAGAATGCTAATGAAATACAGAGCCCGAAACTGGTGACACTCCCTCAGAAAGAAAATGACTTATTCGACGTCTGAACTTGAGCAAAACACTCACCGATCGTCACATCGTGGCTCAGCTCCCACTCCAGCTGCAGAATTCAGCTTTGAAGGAAGGGAAGATGACGCTTTGGCGGATACTGATGGAGGGTATTTTTCTGAGCATCTCAAACACTTTACTCTGAACCTGACCTTAAGTCTCATGGCAGAAACTGCTCAGAAATACCTGTCTAGGTGAGCTAAGAGCAACTCTTCACCAGGCACAGTGACACACACCTATAATCACAGCAGCTCATGAGGCTGAGGCAGGAGCATCGCAAGTTCAAGGCCAGCCTCAGCAGTTCAGTGAGGCCCTAGCAACTTAGCAAGACCCTGACTCAAAATAAAAAATAAAAAAGGCTGGGGATGAGGTTGTGTGGTTAAGCACCCCAGGGTTTGATCCCTGGTAACAAAAAGAGAGAAAGGGGAGATGGTGTTGACGGACACTTGTCCTTCCACATGCTGCTGTTATGTGACAGTGGCTCTGTTCTCAGTCCTGCCTTCCTTGAACTTGAGGTTCTTCTGCAGCCTTGAATGGGGACCGCCCACAGGTCGGAAGGCAGAGGGACAAAAGTCTAGACAGAGGGCAGGTGCATTCACAAAGCCACACCGGGCTTTCTAGCTGAGGGGCTGACTCGCCTCCTTCCAGAATCAAGCGGCCCCGGTCTAGATGGCCCCATCTTGGGTAGCACCTCTTCCACGGTTAGGAGAAGTTTCTGGACAGGTCAGAGATGGGCTACAAAGCAGCCTTCAAACACCTTGAAGAGGAATTTAAGGCCTGGGTAACAAGAAGGGTGTGAATGTAGGGGTCTTTTCTAACCTTGCCTGCCTTTCCTTAAAATCATGACCATTGCGAATTTGCCTGATAAAAATAAGAGTTCTTCTGTTTTAGAGGTGCGTCTGACGTGTTCACAGGCGAAGGGACATGGTGTCAGGATCTGCTTTTTTTAGAGCGTGCCGACAGCAGCGAGGTGACAGACAGGTAAAGCACATTGCCCATCATCAGATCCAGGTTGAAGCCCAGCGGGGGAACACGTTAGAGCTCACCCCAATAGTCTATGTTCGTCCATGTCTAAGATGTTATTTGACACAAAATTTTAACTAAATATGATAAAACAAATGAGCATTTCTTGGGGTCGATTGTCTAATTTTGAAATCCAGTTTCCGTTAACTCGTAATATTCGTTGGCATGTATCTCCATCACATGGGTTTTGCCCTGCAAAGAGAAACCACGGGGTTCAAACCAGCCTAGCCTTCTCTTTTTTTTGGCTTTGCTTCCATCCAGGGATTCCAAGCGACAGGGGCAGGCCCCAGGTTCAGCCAGCACACTGCTGAGTCACTGTCCCCATCAAACCCACCCCTGGCTCAGCACCGGCTGCTCAGCAGGTGCTTCAGCCGAAGGTTCCACTGCCACCTGGACAGCCAGGTCCCTGCCTCTGAAAACATCCTTTAGAGTTCACTTGCAGAGTTGGACTACTGAGAAATCTGTGACGTATTCTCAGATTCTCAAATGAGAAGAAAGGAAACAGGGAGCTATTGAGACGCCCAGGAAGAACTGGGTGTCTCTGTGCTGTCCCCCCACAGCCAACCTCCCCCTGAGAGCAGGACCACTGGGAGCTCCAGGGGGTTCTCAGTGGAACTCTCCGTTCCAGCCCCAGCCCTTCCCAGAGGCCAAAGGCCACTCCCTGCGACAAACAGTCTCCCTGCAAGTCCACTGACTTAGGAAAACTAAAACCCAGAGCATTCCTGGGAGATCTGCGGAAAGAAGCCCCCATCCATGGAGACATTACAGCCGCCTTCTAGGTAAGGACTAGGAGGACTCTGGGCAGGAGGGAAGTGACAAGAGGGAAAGGGAGAAAAGAGGGAGGAGGTTTGTGACCAGCCAGCAGAGTCCACAGAGGTCACACAGACCACGTCTGCTAGGCGGGCTGAGCAGAGTGCTTACCCACCGTGCACAGCTGCTGGTTCCCCGGATGTTGGGAAATCAGCTCATGCAAAGGATTTCATCTCTGGGATGCCCAGAGTCTGTGAGTCACCTTCAAGGGCTGCAGGGTTGGCCAGGGACCTCAGTGAGTTGCCTAACCTCTGCAAGTGTCAGTTTTCCCACCTGGAACACACGGAGGCGAGCAGGGCCCACCTCCTCAGCCTCCCTGTGAGGACTCACCAGCAGCATGACCGGTGACGGTGATGCCTGAGGGAGGCAGCGCACACGCCCTTTCAGCCTGTGCCAGGCTGACACTGTGGCCACTTCTCCTTCAAGGGTCTGTGTCCTTTCCCTGCCCAGAGTCACCAGCTGCCTCTCAAAGCAATGGCACCAACGTGGGGTTGATGTGTACCCCCCTGCCTGGGAGAGCTCACCCTGGAACCACCAACCCTCCTCAGTCCCAGCACAGCCACACCCTACCTGAAGTCCTCCTGGGTGTCTGAATGAACCAGGCGCCCACCAGGAAGCAGCTGCCCAGTGCTCACCTGGAGGGCCTGATGGTGCAGGCGTGATTTGGGGAGCCCAAGTAGCTCAGGGTGCACACATAGCTCAGAGTGCATGCAGGACTCATTGCACACACGTAAGCAACGGTACACATGCAACTGAGGCCAGCATCCCTGCCAGCTGTTCTTTAGTCACCTTGAACAGAGCCTCCTTCAGAGCCAGCAGGTGGTCAGACATGAATGAAATGTCACTCTAGTGACCAAAAGCACTTCCCTAGGATCCTTCCCTTCCTTTCGAGCCGAGACCCTCTCCTGACTGAAGGCAGCCATCACTCCAGGTTCCCTGCTCGCCTGCCCCAGGCCATGCCAGCTGTGGGCCATGTGTGCCCAGGAGAGAGGCAACACCCAGTCCCATGGGAGCAGCAGGCCCACGCCACACAGGTCAGGAGGCCTGGGGTCCGCTGCTCACTGACTACAGGGCTTGTAACTTAGACATCACTGGGTGTGGGCGCTCAGGTGAGACACAGACAGTGTGAGAACTGGCACCATCCTGAGAGGGCAGCAGAGGGAATGGCGCTCTTCCACTGTGGGCGGGGTTTCGTGCACCTTTCCTCCCGAGGCTCCTGGGAGCACCTGGTTCTTGTGGCTTTCGTTGTGGTGGGATGGGGAGGAGGGAAGCAGCCCAGGGCTCCACAGCTGCTGAACAGGGCCTGGCTGGCACCCAGGGTGCCCAGGCAGAGGAGCAGCAAAGATCACTCCCCTTTAAGGTCACTCCCCTACACACCTGCCAGCATCTTCCCCTCAGGAAGATGTGACACCCATGGGACCTGATCTGTTGCTCTCCCTCGAGCAAGGCCAATTGGCCAGGGAGAACCCACCGATCCCACCTGGAGAAAGACCCTCACTTTAGAACTCTAAGAGGAGAACGCAAGAGCTTCCCCTCTTGCCAATAGTCCTGGAGTCCAGAGAAACGGGATATAAAATATGCCATGCAACCTGGCCACTGCTTACCTCCTCTAGGAAGGTGGCTGCAGAGGAAGGGAGGTCAGCAAAGCAGCCGGCAGCCACCTTGCGGGTACAAGTCCTGGCTCAGCCAGGCGTTGGCTGTGCAGCTCTGAGCAGCTTAACTCACACTGCTGGTTTAAGAAAGCTCTGCTCACGGAATCACCCCCATTAGCAGACATTCATGACGGATGGAAAAGCACAGGCGTTGGGAGGAAGAGCAGGGTGCTCATCTTGCTGCCAGAGACCCAGGCTTTCCAGGGCTTCCCCAGGCATGGAGCATCGGTGGTCTTCTGTGAATCCTGAAGCTGATCTGGACCTCTGTTTCTTTCTAGAACATGAGAGATTTAGTTAAAATGATTTCTCCAGTGAGTAATTAAGCAGGATTTGCAGGGTAGAATCAGAGGCCATTCTTTGAGAATGTTTATACAGCAACCTGTGCAGTGGCTAGGTAGGGAAGGGCTGCTGAGAACAGACAGACGTGGCTTGCATTCGTTCCAAAATGTGCTAAGGAAAGAGGAAAAGGGGACACGATGTCCACTGGCAGACAGCTGCCCCACACCAAGGAGAGACCAAGCAGGATGAGGGGTTCTGGGGAATGGGCAAAGCATTTGGATGCATTTGGAAGACATTTACATATCAAAGCTTAACCTCTTTAGAGGCCCTGGAGAAACAGGCCCTCAAGTATGCTTTGCTAAAAGAGGACACAGATTCTAGATCTCAAAAGAAATTCCCTTCATCTCCAAAGAGCCAGGCTCATTTGCTAGGAGCCTCAGTCAAGAGAAGACATCCCAAAAGATCTAAAACCAGCATTCCACAGCGACACAGCCACATCAGCATTCAGAGCAGCACAATTCACTAAAGCGAAATTATGAATCAACCCAGATGCCTGTCATTAGATGAAGGGATTAAGAAATGGTGAGATATTTATAAAAAGAAAGAAATTATGGCCTTGTTTGGTAAATGGGTGGAAACGGAATATATTACGCTAAATGAAATTAGTCCAACTCAGAAATTCAAAGGTCAAATGTTTTCCCTCTTCTGTGGAAGCTAGGTAAGATAAAAAGGAAGGGGGGGGATAAGATTAGATAAAGAACCTTTCAGATACAAATTAACAGACCAGCTAAAGGCAGGCTAGCAGAGTAGAGGAAGGAGAAGGGGAGAGGGGAGGAAGGAAGGGAGGGGAAAGGAAAAAGGAACGGGTATTTTTAAAAAAGTATATTTTGCACCTCTAAGATACTAAATAATTCTTATGCAATCAATAAAAGCTGGAAAAGTAAAAAAGTCAAAGGGTTATCAGTGGAAGGAAGGGATCCAGGTGGGAGGAGGTGAGGGCCGGGGCAGTGCTAGGGAGGGACATTGCCCGTATTGTACTGTTACACTGTGTGCATGTGTGAGTCTGTAACAACACATCCCATGGTTACATACAACTATGATGCACCAACAAAACATGGAAGGAAAAAGAGAGGAGACAGAGGAATCAAGTTAGGAAGCCCCACCCAGCAGGAAGGGAAGAGGCACCCTGCTGGCAGGTGAGTGGCGATGGGGATGGCCCTGGGCAGAAAGAAGAGAAGATCAGAGAGGCTGAGGCTGAGCCAATGCCTGAGGACCTCTCCCTCACACCAAGCAGGGCAGGGTGGTCCGCCTTTCTGTACACCTCACCACAGTCTGGAAAGGATCCCAGTGCTCCAGAGGGTAGGCCGGCCATGAGGTCACCAATGCCTGGTCTGGGGACAGATCACAGACGAGGCTGATTTAGAAGGTCTGTGGGAGCAGGAAGATCTGAGCAGTGGAGGCTACAAGCTCCTGAGGCCCAGCTGAACCCAGTGCTGGAGGCTGGACACTGGAGTCGGGAGGCTGGAGGCCAGCCCAGGCCAGCTCAGCCTCACCAGCACCTGCTCTGCCGCAAAGGCTCTGCCAACAGCCACCCACCGTGCTTCTCCACTTCCTGCTGCCAACTAGGAAAAGAGGAGGGTGAAGAGACAGCCTTTGAGAGGGAAATCGGAATTTTAATTAGTGTATTTACCCAAAAGAAAGTGAATGAGATCAAGAGAGTCCACGTCGCTTTCTGTGGGTAATTTTAAGGTTTGTCCTCCTCCTCCACCACCTACAGGAAATGAGTGATCAGAGCAGAGAATTTTAAAAGTGGAATACATTACTATCTCCTGCACCTCTGCGCGGCAGTGTGTCGGTTTTTCCTCTGTTGGAAGTGTGTGGGAAGCCCGGGACAGAGGAGGGTGATGCTTGCTGCGGAAGCAGATAATGGGGTCTCGGAGGTGTGGGAGCTCTGCCCTCAGAAGCACCCCCACCAGCAGTCGTTCATGCCAGACGGAGCGTGGACGGGATTGAGAGCGGGGGCTCTTATCTTTGAGCCCAGAGACCCAAGTTTTCCAGGCCCAGTCCCGGCACCGAACATCCCTGGGATCCCAGTAAATCACGAAACTGATCTGGGCTACTGCTTCTTCTTCTTTGATACGAGGGAGTTGGCTATGGCAATTTCTAGAAGTCTCCTTTTGATTAGGAATGACGGTCACGTCAGTAACCGCAGCACACACTGAGTGCTTACAAGCTGCCCACCACAGCGGCCTCTCTGTTTGCATAACCCTAGTTCATCCTTAAAATAATCTTACAAAGGAAGTAAGACTGATCATCTGCATAATACACACTTGCACGTATAGAAAATGCCCCCAAATCTACAAATTTCTAGTGAAATCATAACATTTGGTGAAAATATAAAACTTTGCTATAATTTGGATCTGTAACGTCCCCCCAAGGTCCCCGTGATTAGGAGACAATGGAACTTTTAAGAGGCAGGCCTCCTAGGAGGTCTTCAGATCCCTGGGGGTGTGCCCTCAAAGACATGTGGGACTCTGCTCTCTTCCTCTTTCTTTTTGTCACATACCAGCCATAAGACAAGTGTCTGCTTTACCATGCACTCCGGCCCTGATGGGCCACCTCACCACAGGCCCCAAAGCAACAGGCCTAACCAAGCAGGGACTGGCATCTCCACAACTGGGAGGCAAAGCAAAACTTTTCTCTTTATAATTTGATTATCCCAGCTATCTGTTACAGTAACAGAAAGCTGACGAACACGAATGCGCACACGTGAACTAGCCAGGAAATTCAACTGAAGACATGATACTGTTTGTGACAACGCTAGAAAGTATCAATTTCTTCAGACTAAATCTAACAAATGTGCAAAACTTCTACAAAGAACAGTATCAAGCTTTCTTAAGAGATGTTAAAGAAGGGCTAAACAAGTGGAGAGCTACATCACGTTCAAGCACAAACTGATTAAATATTATAATTTGATTTACTCATTCAGGGCAACTCCTACTAAATTTTGTGTGTGTGTGTGTGTGTGTGTGCACATGCATGCCAGGGATTGCCAGAGGTGCTTGCATGCTGGGAAAGTGCTCTACTCCTGAGCTCCAATCCCACTTTTTTAAAAAAATAGAACCTAAGAAGGTGACGGTGAGCTCATTTGCAATATTAAAGGACAAAAAAGATCAAGAATATTTCTGAAAAAGTGAGCAACTAACTAGCGCTTTACTGGTTAGTTGGACTTTGATAATGCCAGAGTGATTAAAATCCTACAGTGGTACGGTGAACGGAACGGACCCGGAACACGAACGAGGTCTTAGATAAAGGCCATGCATACAATGAAGTTTAGTGGATGACAAACAAGCTCAGAAAGGAGGAGCAACCAGTGACCAACGAGCGGAGCTGAAGGAGAGGGCCACCCTGTGAGCCTCCTCTTTAAGAAACTGGAGGGGCTGGAGCGGTGGCTCAGCGGTTACGGCGCTTGCCTGGCATGCGCGAGTACACGGGTTCAAACCCCAGCACCACGTACCCAGTGAAGTCTCAGAGCAACGAAGGCTGCATGAAAAACTAAATAAAATTGATTCTCTCTCTCTCTCTCTCTCTCTCTCTCTCTCTGTGTCTCACTGTCCCTGTCTCTCCTTAAAAAAATAATGAAATAATAATAATGGGGCACCAACGGGTATTCCTAAGAGGAAACACATGCGTCCAACAAATGCACTAGGAGATTCATGGAAAAAATGCAAATCGGGATCCCAGGAGGTAGCGTTGTGCACCGTTCAAAGGGCAGGAGGGGAGTCTCCCGGGGTTCAGTGTGGGGTAGGGTGAAGCTCGGGTGTTGAAGCTTCATGCAGACTCTTAAGAGATTGCTTTGTTTGAAGCCTCTGCAGGTGAACTTTCACATGTTCTCTGACATGATCCCCTCTCCAAGTCCACACCTGAGAGGAAACTCTCAGACTTCCAAGGGTGGCTGTGTGCAAGGAGGAATTTTTTAATTTTAACTTTTATAATTTTAATTTTTTTATTTTAATTTTTAATTTTAATTTTTCATGAGGCTTTCTTTGCTCCCACACTTAGTTGTGTACGTGGTGCTGGGGTTTGAACCCAGGTCCTCACGCATGCCAGGCAGGCACCATAACCTCTGAGCCACCGCTCCAGCCCACAAGGAGGATTCTTGCAGTACTGGTCGAACTTTCAAGTTCCTGCGTGGACGGAGGCCGCAGCGTGACTCGCTCACGCACTGCCCCACAGCAGTCGGAACAAATGCTCCACAATGACCCAGGACCGTGCATGGGCCTTCGCAGCCCAGTGTTGAGAGAGGGAAAGGAAATCACTAAAAATTACGCGTTGCGTACCATTTTTATGAAGTTCAAAACCATCAAGATAAAAATGCACACACTTTCTAGGAATACGTGTAAAAGTATCAAGACAAATTTAAAAAGAAGAGGCGGAGCTCAAGATGGTGCAGGCGCTGCGGGCCCCGATGCTGAGATCTTGGGGCCTCCATGCAGAGAGGCAGGCTGTGGTCCCAGACTTAGCTTCCAATGGGGTGATGGCTTCCTGGGTGCTTAGCACATTATTGGTGGTAACTAGTTACATAAGTAATTGAATGGAAAAGCATCCCTCGTAAACCAGCAGGGAGGACCCTTATGAGCAAGGCTTGGGATTAATCTGATTCTTGAACTCAGAGGAGCTGGGGACAGGATGGGAGCACTGTCATTACCTGCAGTTGCAGGAAAGGAGGTGAGGCTCAGGCTGATTAAGCAACCAGCCCCAGGCCACACAGCCAGAACAGAGCAGGGTCTGCACCCCAAGGCAAGACCTTGGCCACACCGGGGAACCAGAGGCAGCCGGGCTACATTTAGCCCTCGCTGGTGGTGTCAGGAAGCGGGGGGTCTCCTGGTTAAGTCTGGATCTGTCCTCCCCTGTCCACTCTAGGGGTATCCTTTTGCCATCCTATCCTGGAGGCCTGGGACACCACCACAAGCTGGTTATCTCCCCACCCCGTGCACATGCACACCCGAAGTCTCTTCTGGTAGCTTTTCAAATCATTTTCATATTCTTTTTGAGCAGTTTCGTTTTCTAGACTGTTAGTTCAGAACTCATTCATAGGGGACTTATGAAAGAAATTCTGCTCAGCATTGACTAAGCAGATGAGTAAGTTTTTATTTTTTACACCATGTAGGAGGTTTCTTTATAAATGAATGGGGAGGGGAGGAGGGGATGCTTGCAAACCTCTCACAGGCAAGAGCTAGAGCTTGTCAAAGCGTGGTAACGCACAATGACTCTTAGTTTCAGGGCAAGTTGTGTTTTGTAATATCTTCTGCGGAAAGGAAAAAGGGGAAATGAATAATCTTTTTTACCTTGTAGCTCTTAACAATGGCTGTTGACTGATCAGTGGAGATCCGTGCATCCCTTGCGCAGACCGCCAGTTCACTAGGATCACACTGTGTGTTGGAAAGGCTCCTGTGGCGGAAATGCTCAGTGGGGGTGGGTGGAGGAGGCTGTGGGTTCAAACTGAAGCCCTGGCACTTTGCACAGTGCTGAAATGCTTCATTCCATGCGCCAAAGTCGCATGGGAGAGATTTCCCCAGCACTGGGCTGCTGGCCGAAGGCACTCATGGAGAGGGGAGGAGTTAACCATGCTCTGTCCACAGTTCACACACTGGGGCTTGTCACTGTCACCGAGGAAGCAGGTGCTTAGGGACAGCATCCAGCACAGCACATGGTGTGAGGATTCAGAGCCCGAAAGGGGGAAGATGAGGGAGTTAACTCCTCACCCCTCCCCTTCCAAGCATTGCCCACTGTGTATTGTGTAGCCTTGGGACTTGTGCCCCTGTCCCTTTCCCACAAATCAGCATGTGTGAGCCTCTTGCTAAGATGGGGCAGGATGTAGACCCCACTGGCTTCTCACTGGTTATGTCCAGAAAGTGTCTGTGGCCATCTCTTCTGCTAGAAAGCCAACCCTTCCAGGCAAGCCCTGCTGAAATAACTTCAGGAGCCACTCTCTTGGGCTCTCCAGGGACACAGAGGCCCCACACCCCAGCTGATGGCCACTTCCTCCAGGCACTGGTCCAATGGCCAGGTTGGCCCTGAGCCCTTGGGCAATGCCAGGTGCCTTTCCCCAGAGCAGAGTAGGGAGACCTGACCCCCACCCTCTGCCTTCCTCTTTTAGACCCTGGCTTCTCCTCCCACCTGAGCTTCTGCTGGGGCCAGGTTGGGGAGAGAGGTGGTGGCAGGGCCAGCAAGATGGGTGGACACAGCCCAGAGCAGCCTCTTGCAGAAGGTTTTACCTAAAGCGCAGTTTCCCCCATTCGAAGGTCCAGAGCCCTTCTCTGTTGTGATGGACTAAATACTTGTGACTCCCCTGAATTAGTGTGCTGAAGCCCCAACCCCCACTGGGGGCCCTCACCACCTGTAGGAGGTAATTAGCTTTACAAGAGGTCAAGAGGGTGAGGCTTTGAGGGTGGTGCCCTTGTAAGGAGAGGAAGAGACCAGAGCTCTCCCTATCACTGCCATGTGCAGACACAAAGAGAAGGGGGCCCTCAGAAAGTGTGGAAGAGGGTCCTGCCCAGACACCACGTCTACTGGCACAGAATCTTAGATCTCAGCTTCCAGAACCAAGAGAAATAGGTGTCTGTAGTTTAAGCCCCTGGTTTGCAGCATTATGTTAGGGCTGCCCCCAATAAGGACACCAAAGATGCCTGGGCCCCCAGGGGTGAGCTACATGGCTCTTGAGGGACACCTTGAGCTTGGGCCAGGAAAACAGAAGGAAGAGAGACACACTGCCATTCCCCCACAGACCGTCACTGCTGAGCTGCGCTCGGTTGGCTGGGAGTGGCAGAGGCTAGCCCACCTGGGATTGGGATAGCCCATGCACCTCCTTTTTGCTTTCCAAAGCAGAGGCATCCAGGTAAAAGTCGGGCCCTAGGAGCACCCACAGTCTGCAGGTGAGGACGTCACCTCCCAGTCATGTTCCATGTATATTCAAGGATGCAGCCACAGCCAGAGCCGTGGGAACCCCCACCCCTCTCGAGAGGGAATCGATGTGGTGTATCTTTAAGGCGACTGTCCCACATGGTGCTAGTCCAGCCTCAGCAGCCGGAATGCTCCATCCCAGGACTTGAGACACACACAAGGGTGATGGTGATTCTCCCTGAGGTCAACTGCGAACGAACGGGGGCCAGAGCTATTTGCAGATCTTTTTATTTATTTATTAAGTAAGAGAGAGAGAAAGTCAGTTTTATTTATTCATTTTTCCCTCTGGTTTTTGTTTCTCCAACAGTTAGTTGTGCCTGTGGTGCTGGGGTTGGAACCCAAGTCCTCACGCAGGCCGGGCCAAGCGCTCTACGGTTGAGCCACCGCTCCAGCCCCTATTTGTGGATCTTAATGCTATTATTTTCTCAGCGTAGTGGTCGATATTTCTCAGGTTGCTTGCCCTAAAATTAGCAGGCTGTATTTCCTGTGTCTTTAGATCTTCACGACATTTCATCTCACCCAACTTTCATGCCAAAACTACTGATTCTGGCGCTCTCTGTCTCTGCGCTAGCGACAGAGCCCTCCCGTTGTGACAACCGGGTGCTCTATTTGTTTTAAAGATTGTAACAGCACAAGCATTCAGATAATTATATAATAATCACCCAAAAACTAAGTTGCTCAGAAAGCACCTCAACAGCATGAGTCACTCCAGCTGGACAAAGGACAGTGACATCCCTGTCACTTGCTCACAAGGTCTGCAGTCACCATCAGCTGCTCCTGAGCAGCCAGCCCTGAGCACTTCCTGTCTATAGTTGCAAAACCCCGTGGATCCCTCTGCCCAGGTGCCAGGTGCATGGGCTCTGCTTATTCTTCACGCACAGCCTGGTGCACCCGTGGATACCAGGGACCTTTAGTGCAGAGAGCTCCTTCCTCCTTCCCCCGCCCCAGGCTGGCCCACATTGTCCTGACCACCTCCAGGCCCAGTCCCAACCTGCTTCAGGCCGGTCCTGCCTGAATCACTCCTGCCCTGTACCCTCCAACTACGTCCTGCCCTTTCATCTCTGGATTCCCCTGGAATGTGCCGCAGACCACTGAAGGGGGTTCATTTGTTTCTCCTCATTTAATTTTCTCAACTTCATTTGCATCTTACCACTAAAAACTTTCTGCAAACCACTACCAACCATGAGCAATGCCAAGCTGCAGATGGCACCTGCCATTCAGGGGTCAGCACCCTCTGCTCCACCAAACCAGGCTGGCTGGGACCGAGAGCTGCTGGGGGCTTGAGCACCTGGCAGCACCCCTCAGGTGCTCCATCCTTTGTGGGGCTCTGAAACTTCATGCAGCCTTGAGCTGAGTCTTGACAGCTCCAGGTGGGCAGATAGCTGGAAGAACTGGCAGAGTGGTTTGGAATGCGGAAGCCCGGAGTCAGGTGGAGGTGGTGATGGCGGGCATGGTGGAGGAAGAGGCAGGGATGTAGAGGTAGAAACCCATGTGCAGGGGAAGTGGGTTTCTGAAGAAAGCACTTGGGAACTGGAGCCTGCAGGGTGTCCAGGGCAGGAAACCCAGAGCCACAGGGCAAGGGCCACTGTCACCCTGGCCACTCCAACTTAGACCCCTAACTGCCTTAACATGCACATGTTATGATCACTGGGATGGAAGTGTCTCTGGCCGTGGTGCGGGTGTATTTGACAGGGGGAAATGACACATGCAGTGAGCAGAAACACATGGCAATCCACCCCTAACTCGCAAAACGAGCCCTTTTCCCGCCATATTAACACATATTTTTTCATAATATCACAAAGATCTTTCAGCACTGATGAATGAATGATAAGAAATTTTATAAGTCAGCACTTCCTTTAAAAGTGATGTTATTAACATGCAAAATGTTAATATTTATGAGATACAGTTGCAAGATACTTCATAAGATATTTGAACAAGCTGTGCTGCACGCCTGTACAAAAACGTAAATGTATAATCCCAGTGTCAGATATTTCGAAGAATAACAGGATGATAGGAAAGGAGGAGAAGGGGAAACAGAACTAAGATAAAGCAAGGTACATTCCAAGCAGTCATAAATGTCGCTGTATATAATGTAGCCATATATATATAATGTTCTTCATAGGTATAAGAATTATGTCACTGTATTTGGGTTTTTTAGTAACAATATAGGACCCAGAAGAAAGGCAAGGGATCAGGGGATGGGAGGAGGGAGGTAGAGGGATGGGGGGGATATTGAACAAATTATATTGCTGATTTGTGTGCATCTAGGAATATGTGACAACTAATCCCAACATTATCTAAAACTATAATGCACTATGCACTAATATATACATAGAATGATGCTATCGAACCTTGAAGAGAACACTGCAAGTTATCCCATCACTAGGAAGTATCTCCCGTATCCTGCACCCAGGGAGGCCCCGTAGGAAATGCTCACTAGCACTCTCGCGTGTGCAGCTGAAGGGGTTGGTGGCACACAGGAAAGAACTGGCCAGGGCCTGTAGGGTGAAGGCTCCTTTGCACAGGGCAGGGGAGTCCAGGGGCTGCACACGATTTAGATGGAAAGATGAGAGCCCTTGTTTCTGAGGCTCCATGTGTCCCAGCACCACATTTGGGAAACTGTTTTTTGGATGGATCCCAGGACGTAGGGTGACTCATGGTGGCTGCTTCACAGATGTGGACACAGTTAGTTCATGATTTCAGTTCCCCTCGCTTCTCAGACCCGGGGGTTCCCAGCAGCTCCTGTGGTCAGACAAATGTCAAGGCCCCGCAGGGGCAGATCCCGGGGCAACTTCCAGACCAACCTGGTGGGGAGGAGAGGGGAGAAGGGGACACTGGAGGAGTGTTCCAGAAAGATCTGATGGTGCACCCAAGGAGGGAGTTTAGCAGCTCCCAGCACCCAGGAAGAGCCTGATTGAAGTGCAATCAGAACAGAAAGGGGAGGTGGGGGGTGCCCTTCTGGTGACCAAAGTGTCCTATGGGCCTGAGATGGCCATAGCCATGGCCCCAAATTCTCACACCCACGGGAACCATGGACAGGGGCAGCCCCCTGTGGCAACTCTGCCCACCAGCTCAGTGCACCCTGGAATTCAAGACTCTCACCGTGCACGGGGCACAGACGTCTTAAAGCCTCCGTCTCTCCCAGATGGACAGACGTGTTCTGATAACTCTTGTCACAGCAACAGCACAAGGGTGAATCCTGGGGTACCCTGAGCACGACAGCCCTTCCAGGTCAAAGTTCAGAGCCGAGCTCCAGCCCTGACTCTGCTGCTGACTGGCTGCATCTGCCCTCGGCCCAGCGCTTCAGCTTCCTCACCTATGAAATAAAGGCTGTGGAGCGAGAGCAGTAGTTAGTATTCTCTTCTTGGTGGAATTACTATGAAATCAAAGTCTGCACAGGTTCTAAGAGCTTCGTGTGTGTTAACACATTGAAAACTCGCAAAGGCCCCCCCAAGAGGAGGACTAATATTTCCCCCATCCTTCAGGTGAGGAAATGGAGTCACAGAGTGCCCAGGGTCAGCTGGTGCAGTTCAAACGCAGCTGTCAAGGACACAGGCTCAACCACTGTCCGGACAGCGACATGCTCTGCTTGGTCTAGAGTTCAAAGGGATCTGGATGCCTTAGTCTGTTTTCTGTTACTATAACAAAATACCTGAGGTTGGAGGACTTATAAAGACAGCAATGTATTTTAGCTCAGTTCTGGCCTAAGGTCATCTGGGGATGGCCTTTGTGCTGTGAAAGTCGCAGGTAGTACAGAGCTGCCGTGGCAAGAGAAAAGTAGGTGTGTGAGTGTGTGTGTGTGTGTGTGTATGTGTGTGTGTGTGTGTCCTTTCTCGTGTCCCTCTTCTTATAAAGCCACCAGTCTTCAACCAGGAGATCTCCATACTATGATGATCTTATCTCATCCTAGTCCCTCCCTAAGTCCCCACTTTTAGACACTCTGTGGGGATGGAATTTCAGCACACGAACCCCTGGCAGACACCCTTAGCCCCCATTTGCCCCATAGCAGGGTGAATGCAGGAGGAGGTCAACTAGAGAGGGCTCTCCCTGCCAGAAATCGCAGCTGTATCCCCAGTGCTGGCTTCTTGCTGTGGCTTCAGGACCATGTGGGACCCGCACAAGGAAGGGCCATAGGACTCCCGAGTGGCTCATGCACAGGAAGCTTGGACACTAGGGCTCAGCAGGAAGGGGCGCACAGGAAGCCTGTGCAGGGGATCAGGTGCCAAGGTTTCCAGCAGCTGCCCCAGGAGCGCGGCCATCAGCTCAGCCTGGAAAATATGGATGAGCGTCATTCCAATGTGCCCAGGGAATGTTAGTGTAGGGAATCAGGACAAGTGGAGGGAGCACTGTGGGACTCCAGAGCTTGGCTCAGAGCAGAGGGGAGGGGGTCGGTGGGGAGAGGGAGGGCAACCTACCCGGGTGGGCAGGTGGGGGGCAGCTGATAGAGGAACCGGCGAGCGGGCCGAGCTAAAGCAGCGGCGGGAGTGGGAGGGGGCTCGCGTTTAAACCAGAGCTGGGCTTGGGTGCGTTGGGGGTTCATTTCTGTCCCTCGGCAGGGGTGTGCTAGTAAAGGTCAACAATCTCTGCACACCACCGCACGCTGATTCTTAGCATTTCTGATTTCCACGGTGCAAATCCCGAATGGCCCATCTCCAGCTACCCCTGAAGTCAGGATTGGGAGAGAGACACTGCTCACTGACCCCACAGACACAGTGCAGGAAACAGTAAAGTGTGCTAAGCTGGGGAATGCGAAGGGTCACGTGTCCATTACCTGTTTTTCATGTGATTCGTCTGCCCAGCAGTTTCTGCCATGAGTTTGAAAATCCCTAGAGATCATAGAGTCGGGTCTGGCCGGCCAGTGCTGGCAGTCGCAGCCCCTCTAAGAAGGGAGGACTTGCCGTCCCCACCCAGCACTGCAGGCTCGTGGGCACCGCGTGGCCAGAGCTGTGCTCCCAACAGGAAGCAGGAGCTGAGAGTCTGGGAAACCATGTGTGCGGCTAATCCCAGCAGACGGCTCCTGTTCCCACATACGCTTTAGAAAAGGAAGCACATGGCCAGGCAGGGGCCCCGTGGGGATTTGAGGGCCATGAGAGAATCTCAGTGTGGGAATGTGCTAGAAGGCAGCAGCCAGACACGAGAAGGAGGCTGGGGGAGCAGCAAGAGCTACGGGAAAGGCCCAGGAGAGAGCTGCACACTGAGCAAGAGACTTTGTTGGAGCCTCCAAAGGCTAAAGAGTTGGGTTGTGGCAGGAAGGCATGGGAAGGAGACAAGGAAGAAAGGTGGCCAGGCTTGGGCTCTCGCTCCCCAGCTCAGGGGTGTCACAGGTCTCAATGACACCTGACGCTGAGTCCAGAGACCCCAAGTGCCTCGTCTATGTAAGATGAAGCTTCTCCTCCTCCTCCCAGCTTGTGATCTGCCCAGATCTGGGGCAATGACAATCAGAAGAGGACTCACCCGAGGCTCACAAGAGCTTCAGGGCCTGGAAAAGAGGCCCTGAGCAGGACAAGGGCACACTGCAGCCAGCCTGACCTTGCTGGTGGTCCCCAGGGAGACTCATGGATACAGGAGGGGACAGGGCTAGATTATCTGAGAATCTGCAAGTCTTCCACCCTCACAAGGCCACAGCCAGCAGAGAAGGTAACAGAAGAGGCTGAGACAGCACATGCACGGCACTGAGACACTGGAGGGTCACCAGGTGAAGCACAGGGCCCACAGTTAAATTTGAATTCCTGATAAAGAACCATAAAGCTTGGTGTAGATATGTTCCAAACATTGCATAGGATATGTTTGTTTAGTGCTGGGGATTAATCCCAATGGTGCTTTACCATGGAGCTACATCCACAGCCCTTTTTATTTTAAGAGGAGGACCTAGCTAAACTGCTGAGGCTGGCCTCAAACTTGCAATCCTCCTGCCTCACCCTCCCAAGTATCTGGGATTACAGGCATGCAGCACCACACCCAGGTAGTCTGTATTGACACTAAAAAATTATTATTCATTGTTTATCTGATGTTCAAATCCCCACAAACCTCCCCACTAGCATCCCCGTTATTACTATCTTATATGAATATAGTAAAACTGTAGCAATTTCTAGCCAATATTGATACACTATTATTTAAAAAATGTACATTTCCTTCATTTTTCCTAATGTCCTTTTGTGTTCCAGGACCCCCATCTCCAAGGTGTGCCTTTAGATTTTCAGTCTTTTTCCTCTTCCTCAGTTAGTGACAGTTCATTAGGAGGATGGAAGGCCACTATATTCTTCTATGGTGGACCTGGCCTTTGGTCAAACATGGGAACTTCATGAATGAAAGTCAGGACTTGAGATTTGACCAATAGCATTAGTGTGTCTCTCTTCCCTAATTAGCATAAATATGGACCAATAGCACTGGTGCATCTGTTCCCTAATTAGCATAATTTTGAACCAATGGTGTTGATGCTTTTCTCAAACTCTTATTTGCATAAGTTTGGACCAATAGCAGTGATCCAAGTGTTATATAAACCCCTAGCCAAACAGGGGAGCAAGCCTGTTCTCCAGGGCCCCTCTTGCACGGTGTGAGAATTCTGCTTCCTGTGTTTTCAATGAGTCATTTTTCCACTCAGTCATCCTGGCCTGTGGATTTCATTCTTCAAATTCACAAGACAAGAACCCCGAGGGAAAAAATTGAGGTGAGCTGCTGAAGTACTGGAGGGCATCGCCCCGTGAAGATCTGCGACACCACTGGAGGCTCCTCGCCAGGGCCCACTGGCTGATGAAAGCAGAGGGAACTGGTCCTACCAGCCCCAGGAAGAGGGCAATCAAGTTTCACCCCAAAGCCTCCATATCGTGTTTGGGGGTGTCATGTTTTGCGCCCCGAGGGCACTCTGGGTCGTAGTCCAGTGTTTTTGCGTTTGCTGCTCTATTTATTCTAGCTCGGGGCACTGAGCGCTCTTCTAGTTTTCTCCTTGGCACGCTCACGCGCACATTTCCTGACAGCCTGGCGCCAGATGCCGGGGCTCAGCTGCGGGCCCCCATCCCGCAGGCCGCCGTCTCTGTTTTACCGAGAGTGGTGTCAGAGCCAGCACCGTGCGCTGGGTGTGCTCGTTGCTGCAGCGCGTCATTGTTCCCAGCCCCTCCGAGTGGCAGCAAGGACACTCGTGTGTGCACTTGCGTGTCTACATACGGATGCTGCTCGTCTGTCACTGGCAGAGTTTCAGAGTTTGTCCTCGTTGCGCTGTGAAGTCTCCAGGCGACTGAATCAAGACTTCAGTCAAGTGTGGAAACCCTGCTCTCACCTGGGCCCTCTCCTCTCGCTTCTGAAATACGAGTGCGCCCAGCATTTCCGCCACCCACATTCAGCACGTTGGGCGACATTTATTTCACCTTGAATGCGAGCTTGTGACTGTCCCTACTCCCGGTGCCTCCTCCACTGGTCACCTCAAGAGGAACAGAGATCTCTTAGTCCGTTTTCCGATGCTCTGACCAGATGCCCCAGACGGGGTGATTTGTAAAGAATGCAAGTTCTGGAGATAAGAAAGCCCGGGCCTGGGGCTGGCCGCACCCTCATCTTGACCTGGTGGAGGGCGGATCGGGGCAAGCTTGCCCGCGCGGGTCTGCCATCTTCTTATGAAGCCCCTGTCCCCACGTGGGAGCCCACGCTCACCTCCTCGTGCGATCCTAATCACCTCGAGTCCCCACGCCCAGGCCGCTGACTCACGGAGGAGGGATTGAGTTCCCAGCGCCCGCGCGTTCAGGGAACGCGTGCAAACCGCAGCCCAGGGAAAGGCGTCCTGCGTGGCTTTCTCATTTTATCGCTAGGAGGAAACCTCAAGCAGGCGCGGAATCAAGCCTGTTTATCTCTGGCTCCTTTTTTTGGAGAAATCGCAGAGCTTGCTTTGTTTAATGTTGGGACTGAAATTAGAAATCGCGTCAGTACCCGGAGCCTCCTCTGAGTCTTTCCATTGGTGATTACCTCACATCGAAGCATCAGGGATGCGCATGGCGCAGAGCGAGCCACCTCATGTCTTGCTTTGTGCCATGTCTCAGCGAGATTCAGCAGTGACTGGGGTAAGCACGGCCTTGGCTCAGGTCCTGGCTCCCGTGTGCTGAAGGTCTGGGTGGTCACCTGCACCCCAGTGTTGTCCTGGGGCTCCTCCGACAAGCCTGTCATTCCTATAGCGGTTCCATTCATTCCGTCTTTCAAGCTTTCTTTGGGTGTGGGTGTAATGCATTCCTGATTGGAGAAGGGCAGGAAGCAGGTGTTCCGAAGGGCAAGTGAGCGTCGTGGCTCCTCGTGGGGAACCACTCCACACTTGCTCTTCTATGGGTCCCTAATTATATCAGCTGTGACACATCAGGTTTCCTCTTGGGCAAGAGGACATTTCCTAAGCCAGGCCGGTCCTCCTGAGAAGGTCCAGCAGCTCTGCTGCAAAGCCGGAGCTCCCAGAAGCTCCCTGACGACACCTGGGCCTCAGATCCCTGAGCCAAGGCCAGAGTCTGATGCCAGCGCCTGCTCTGTAGTGGGCACTCTGGCCGCACCGGCTGGGGACAGCACTGTCCAGCCCTCGCACCCCTCAGGGCCCTCCGGCTGCTGGCCAGGAAGCTGGTAGTCAGCCGGGGAGGTCCGGAGCAGCCCAAGTCAAACATTCAGCACTTAACAATCCTCTCTCAAAGGGCACAGCGCTTCCCTACAAAAAATTAATTAGGGCTGCGAAAGTGAAAAGCACATCCCTCTCCTTCCTTCCGCAGACTCGGCTTGGGGCTGTCTCCATCAAGGAGATGGGGATAGCAGGGACAGCCAGGAGGAGAGAGCAGAGCCCTCCCTGCCAAGCTGGTCACAGCAGCGCACGGCCTATAACACAGAGGCCCAGGGCTTCTGTGCAGCGAGGAGTCGCGCTCCAGGATCCTAAAACCGTAAGGCGTCAAGACGCAGCACCCTGGGAACCTGGGGGAACCCATGTTGGAGTTTGGTCCCCATCAGGAAGCCCGCAGAGGAGGCTACAGGGCCTGGAGGTAGGGCTTTCGGGAGGTGATTGGCATTAGGCAAGTTTTGTGACTGAATTCTGGTGACCATGGGAACAGGGAGAGGCCAGAGAAGACACAGCACACTCCTCCACCCTGTCTCTCGCCACAAGGTGCCCTGTGCCACCTCGGGACTCTGCCAGCAAGAAGGTCACCACCAGATGCCACCTGACGACCTCCAGAACCTGGTGCCAAAACCAACCTCTTTGCCTTATAACTCACCAGCCTGTGGCGTCCGTCGTGAGGTTGGTAACGAGAAACAGGCAGCCACACAGACCCGCCATGCACCTGCTCCTCCACTGCCCTGTCTGGCCTCAGACCAGGCCTGTGACTTCCCTGGGCCCCAGTTTCCATCTCTGTGAAATGACAGCAGCAATATGGACATCAAATGGGGTGCAGCGAGGACCAAGCCCAGGTCTTAGCTCAACGTTTGGCTGTCAAACATGGTGCTGGCACAGAACACCCTGAGTTTTGGGCCATTGTTATGGTTACCACGAGCTTCTAATGACAAACATGGAGAGAATGAGTCTTTCCAGCCATTGGGAGAACAGGATATAAGCACTGGGCCTTGGTGTGAATCATCACTTCCTCTCCTGGGTACCCCACAAAGAGTGCCTGGGAGCAGAGTGCTCAGTGGGGCCACAAATGCCTAGCAAATGCCTAGCATGCACTAGACCTCGGGGCTCCACTCTCAGTGGAAGGAAGGGAGAATGGGAGAGAGGGAGGAAGGGAGGGAGCAAGGGAGGGAGGGAGAGAGGGAAGAAAGAGGAGGGGAGGGAGGGAGAAAGGAAGGAAGCAGGGAGGGAGGAGGGAAGGAAGAAAGGAGGGAGAGAGGAAGGGAGGGAGGAAAGAAGGAAG